>JABMBR010004556.1:0-23707 GCA_018881525.1 Meteorus sp. PSUC_FEM 10030008
TGCTGGAAAAATTACTTCTCACCCATGTATACATATATATATGATAATAATATTTGTTTTTTCTGTGTTGGTAAAGTAGAAATTGGCTGGCATTTGATGATGGCAAATGAGAATTTATGTATTTTGCTTAATGGTAAGGACAATTTTTTATTCTCCCACTATATCGTGAGAACTGTACTGTATACTGTAGGTCGTCGTAATAACGACACATGAATTATGAACAATGTGACTATATATTTTTCATTCATCACTCCCTTCAAATATTGACGATAATCCAATATTGAATGAGAAATTCATGCAAAATCTGTAGATTCGTGGATAGGAATATATGCTCCATTTGTTCATATTGTTCGTTATTATTGATATTATTCATATTTTATGTCAATGCAGAGATAAGTGAAATGGGGATAACTCGGCGGGCGCACCTATCACTATCACGTGAACTATCATTTGCGGCGGTGCCCAAATGCATCCCTAGCAAATGCAATCGTATCAATAGAGATGCATTCATTGAGACGTGAATGGTCTCACATATATATATATATTTGTTAAGCTAAGATTCATCCCACAAATAATCGAGATGATATGTGATGGAATTGTATAAAGTATACACAAAAGGGATTCCGAACGGCCTACTATGTATTGTTCTTTCATCTCCATTCGATATAATCATGAGTAACGAAGAGTTTGCTCAGCGTCATTTCGGACTGCACCACTTATTCGGTGGTAATTTATTGTACGTTGAGTCTCATGGGGTTTACAATGATTCCTCCTCACTTCTTCATGGATTCTCACATATGTATTAGTCACTGATGGATGAACAACTGATGGATCATGCAAAAATACTTTCGGAATCTTCGGTCCTGCGAAGTACATTTCAAAGTGAGAAACGATACATTTTTATAAATTTTTCATATACATCGTTGAAGCTACGGGGGCATTCGATCATAATTCAATACATTTTCTCATATAATAGAATATAACTTCTTCATTTGAGTATCATACGGCCTATACCACTACAGTTAGATGTGTTACATGAATGCACGAAATAACATCAATACAGTGTATAATAATAATTAGTGCAATTGAAAATTGACGTATCATAGAAGTATTCTAAATCCTGCATTATATCATTGATGTTGTAGCAATGAGAAAATTTTAGTGTGGTGTATACATGAGACACGCCATTGGAGTGTGTGTGAGTGGAGCAATATACATTGTGGGCATAGTACGAGACACACGTACAGCACAACATATTCAAGGCAGGTGTGGGCTTTGCGTAGAAGAGGGTTCGTCTTTTCGTCGTTTTTATATACATTGATATAAATGTATATACTCATGTATGGGTACATATTGCGGTGTGGTAAGGTAAAATTTGTGCGAGAGAGCTGCAGGCGCTTGCCATCTGGAGAACTCACCTCTTCTTCACTCCATTTAAAAGTTCGGATCTCCGAATAAAATATTTTTTTTCCGCTTTCCTTCAATGTTACGACGCACTATGATTCATATCAGCATCACATCGATGGAAAATTATGCAACAAGTACTGGACTCAAGTTCAATTGCCAGTAGATGTGTGTATGGACATTGCAAGCGATCGATGATAACAGCCCATTGATTTGTATATGTACACATGGAAGCAAGAGCCTTCGTCTCGATGCAGACATATGACAATTATTGCAATTGAGTACAATTTTTTGAAAAGGTTATATTAATGAAGTACGTATGACTAAGTTAATTGATAGAATATATATTGAAATGCTTTTGTAATCGTCTTTGCTTGTCAGTTTTATTACTCCGTCGCTAGTTAACAAAAGTCGCCCAGGTGTTTGAGCTTTCCAAAATGTAGTGCTATTTCATCTGGAAGTAACACTTGTGAATATCACCATGACCTTCCTCTTGATGGTCATAAACTTGAAGGCGGGAATGTTTCTTTATGACTGTCGTTTTCTTATTCTTCACGGGTTTCGCTGGGTCGATCCAGGTATACCGGTAGTATTTGGGCATGTGCTCAAGGACCTTTACCAATATAATCTGCATACCTGTGTGAAGTCGCGTAATCACTCAGAGCGCATCAGTAAATGCGCCTTGTGCGCTTCCTGTGGAAACAAAAAAAAAGATGTATATAATAACGGTGGAAATATAAGAGAGCAATATGAAGAAAGAGGAATGAGAGATAGGAACAATATATAGTGGACACATATTCCAAGAAGTATGAATAACTTTAGAGGCTTGCAATTGGAAGTAAAAACAAGAAAATCCAGTGACAATAGGACAATGGATGAATTTCCGACGGAACCAGTGACCGGCTGCTAGCTACGTACACATACATAAGAATTTCAAGCAGTAGTACAGCAGGCTGGTGGATGAACGGAAAAAAAAGGAAGCAAAGATATGTATGAGAAGAAAAAAAGACAGTCAGTGAAGGCGGAAAACGAGAGCAAGTGAGTGAGAAAAATCAGTAGATATACTAGTTAAACAGTCAGGGTTGTATTTTAATGGTTCAACACTGCGAGTGAATTGGGGGGCAGGGTGAAGCAAAGATGGTGGTTGTGATGGAGTAATAGAATTCGAACGATAATAGTGTGATGGTGGTGACGGCAATGGTTGTTGATGAATGGGAGGGGGAAAATAAATCGTACCGGTGGAAAAATGAACATGGTGGCAATATAAGCGCACGAGCGAGCATTCGCATAACCGGCAGCAGATGCGCTCTTTTCTACGTGGGACCTGGCAGCTGTCCACCTACAAGTGGTTCTCAATTTTGTCTTATTTTTCCATCTCCACAAACCATAAATACACAAATAGCTCCAGAATCCATGAACCACTTTGCACATTTAGTTTGTTCTTTTGTTTTTTCTTTTTTTTTTCTTTTTTCAGATTGTCCACAAAAAATTTATTTCACAAGCCACAATGATAACAAGCATCACATGAATGACATATAAAGTTAGTTGGTGTAATTTCAATATTCCGTTATCTTCGAGGTATAATTGAAGAATATATTTCTGTTTGGTTGCGATCTGTTTCTCATTTTGATCGACCATTCATCCCTTATCATTATGTGCACCGCTTGTCACTCACTCTCTCGTTGTATCAATTATATCATCACCTCATTGTATGTATATTATTCATTCTTCGTAACATAGTGATATTATTAAGAAGTTTGTTGATTATTCATACGATAGTATACAGAAAAATGTCTCTTTTTTTTCTTCAATTCTACGATTTTGAGCGTTGGCACGACAGACGAAATGATTATGGATAGTTCAAATTTCGCCGGCGATTGTAGAATAACAAGAACAATACAATCAATAATAATAATAGTTCTGATGATTTAATATCTAAGGCAATATCCATCAATGACTTTTTCGCATTTATCTTTCCTTTAATGGAAATGTATTATATCATATAAACGAGAATTATTACTCGATCTATCCTTATTTTGAATAATGTGACAGCTGAAACGTACTTGTATCGAACGTAAAAGTGTTTTGATTCATTATCTGTGCGGTATGCATGTCTTGGAATTCTTAAACCCATTGAAATTCCTAAGTTTCTGATTTCTGAATGCATTATTATGCTTGTTTTGTTATTTTCTGGTGCGCAATTGATGCCCCATTTGAGTGTACTCGTGCGAATTCTAGTATTGCGTATTAGGAAATCACCCAACCGTCTATTTCATTCGTTGGATTTTTTTTGTCCAATTCTCATGTTAGTGGTTGATGGGACACGTATTGGGTCCCGAACGTTATAGCTCCCGCTACAGGAGAAAACAAAGAAACAAAGCAAATAACAAAGAAATATATCAAGAAAGAAAGTAAATAAGAAAGAAAAAAAGAAAAGAATGGTCGAAAAGAAAGAGGCAAGAATGGAAGAAAAAACGAATACCGTATAGGACAGCTGATACAATTTTTGGCGGGTTCTTTAGTGTGGAAAGACCTGAAAGATCAGCTTGGTATTGCCGCGTGTCAGACATGAAGCGATGGAATAAAATTGAGGGCAAGAACACGTGGCACAGTGGTGGTAGTTGGGGAGTGGTAATGCCACCGGATTGGTGAACGAGAGGGAGAATGTACAAGTGAGAAAAAATGTGTTATGAGTTGAAAGTGAAACGGAGAAAGCGCAGGAATAAAAAAAGCTCGAGAAACAAGGGAGAAGAGGGTCCGAGAGTCCCAAGGGTCGATCGATATGCGTTGCTGTTGAATAAGAATAACGCTACTGCCCCTTCTTTCTCATAATATTGCCCCACTACGACCACCTGAAAACAGAGACCCAACCATGGGGCAGTATATAGTTCAGGATGGCTTTCATTTCCCCTGAACGCAAAAGGAATAAAGAGGCGTAACACCTGGTTATGGCCCGCAGTTTCCTACAGTTTTCACGAGGATATACAACGTATAACGTTCTCAACAATCATCGAATATCAACACAGACTACACACATTTACTTGAACAGCCGCGTTTCTTATATAGTATTTATTGTGAGTTTATTCTATGTTACGACGTCTACGATGATAAACCACAAATCTTATCACAATTTATTAGATTGGTGTTGTGCAATTGTTTTCAATTTGGGGTTTTTTGTGCAAATTCAGTGAAGCTATGGATATATTTTCAATTCTATGACTTGCTTCATTCCAATATGATAATCGGTACATAAATTTCATTGTATTTCATTGCCATGCATGTACCAACAACACGCCCAAAAGACAAATGATTTCTGTATGCATTCTCAGCTACTCTGATGAATAATAATCTATGGCACGATCACTGTCGATCGTATGAATACAATGAATGTACATATGAATATTTACCCATATCGTCCCTTCATAATTCATCATTATCATGGTGTATCGGATGAAAAAAAGCGAAAAACGTTGAGGGCGAATGAGTGAAAGTTGAAGAAGGTTGTGTACATGGAGAATTTATCAGCTGTATGTTATATTGGACAGTGTTCACGTCGAAACTACGAAGAAATTTAATCATATGTATTGTCATTACACAAAGACTTTTGCGATAGTAATTGTGAGTATACTGTCATGAAGCGGTTCGGAAACACTCTGATGATTCCGTGTAGCATACTGAAAGTTATAAGATGATCTTCATTGTAGGACTTGAAAAAAAAGGAACGTCTGAGTGGAAATGAGAAAACAAATGTGATGAAAAATACAACGAAGTAAATCATTCCCGATAAATGTGGTGATGATCATGATGCGCCATGGGCTTTCATCTATTCATAGTGGTAGTAGATTATTGCACTGAAGATAGGTCAGGATTCGTGACAATGTTTCCATTGCATTCCAGTAATATTGCACTTGTCCCGGCCTATCATAATGCATATATTACGGCCAATGTTTGCACAATACTTCAGATGACGATGAGCAGTGAATAAATGTGTTTATTTCGGGAGGCGGGGTGGAGAGCATTATTTGTAATAATTTCAAATCAAATTGCACTCGTCCCGGCCTGCTGAAGATTCCAAACATTCAACAGTAACACTGTGCTATTGATGTGTGAAGAATACACATGCAAAAGGATATTATTAAGATCATAATAGTGTTTTGTTTTTGGATCACCTAAACTCATGTGTTATTAGTAAGAGGACATGTCTAAAAATATCGAATATCTATTTTTTTTTCGTTCTTTCATTTGCTACTCGGTACAGATGAACCATGAAATTTTCATATTGCATTTAAAACGTATGGTTTTTCATCCACTCGCAATTCACCCATAGTAGATTGATATTCGAAATGTATTCATTACCATATGTTATATAACTATGACTTTGAAACGTTAATGTAGCAAATAAAAATGTAATAAAGTTGGGATGAAAAGAAAAATTCGTGTGATAGTTGAAGAACCCGAGTATTCGATGAAACACAATCAAAGACGAATGCAGTGGTCATGGTGTTAATCGATTCGTAATTTCACATAAATAGAATCGCGTCCAGTGCACATATAAATATAACATATAAGTATGTATGCTTACTTTTATGCATGCTCCATATCGAAATGTGACGTTATATAAGAAGAATCTGCATAGATGATGAACAGAATTGAAGCTGCCTATTCATTTCGGCTGGGATTCAGTTTAGTTTGAGAATTCAGTGGAAGATTCGACGGGCCCACGAATCCCTCTGGCAGTAAATCCCACGGTTTGAAATAAAACACCTGGAGCGTTCGCCCTCTCAGTTTCTGATTTTTTTATCTTCTTTTATTTTCCCTCTCGGTTTTTTCTTTTCTTCTTTCTTCCTTTCTTCTCATTTCTCATTTCCCCTCCTTCTGATTCAACAAAATACATACGCCAAAGGGTCCCAAACCACACGCATACACGAAACCAAGGAAATCTATATCTGTATAGAAGGGGGATGTACATACACGGATATAATCCGCACAACAACTGGTTTCTTATAAACTTTATTCACTCCACAGCATGAGTGAAGGATTGAAAAAGCCTTCACCTTTTTGTTATATCTCCAACTCTTTTTAATCCTCAATCAGTGCGTTCTATTCACTTCTTTCTCTTGTGCTAAATAATATCATCATTTTCAGTGAAATCAGTAGCCCTTACATTTTGTACACAATATGCAGCTGTATCAGTATGGAGATGTAGATGGATAGGTATGCGAGATCGGGATTGGAATTGCAGAGACTTGAAAATGAATAAAGTACCAGCCCCAATATAAGTTGTGCTATTTTTTGTTGTATATATATCCATATTTGCATTTGGCGAGCTTTCAATATTGCTACAAGCGAAGTGAATATTGTACATTGACACGAAGATTAATTCACGGACGTTAAGATAAATTGTGGATGAACTGGTTAGGGTGATATACTATCGCAATAGAGTGGGAAATGGCATAGATACTATCAATAAAATACTAATATGATAATATTCTCACATATTGATGCATCCACATATACTATGTACAAGCGAATTCGATATCATTGTCGTATCTACACATGTATGATTTTATTTGTACGCATTGAAAAAATTGACACCAACAAATTCCCCATGATTTATCTGGATAGTTGTATTAACATACTTCTATATCTTTTTTTTAAGATGAAAAAAACATTTTGAGTAGAGTCTTCTACTGTTAGTCCCTACCCTTGTTATGAACTGACATAGCTTTTATGTCATTTCTGGCCTTTGTGGGCATGGAAGAATTTTGTTCTGAGATTGTTTGCTCAGGTTCATACAACAATACTTATATACTTTCTCACCGAAATATCCTGCCAACTTCCTTTCAACGTCAAGTACAGTAGAATTGTTAAGTTGTATTGCCCTCGAACAGTTTCGATGTCACCAAATGATTGGATATAGGAGCAGATATAGAAACTCTACTGTGGACAAACATTTATACACTATTGACCACAATATAAAAAGTCAAATTCAAATATGCATGGGATGCTGGGATCCAGAATGCAATTAGTCAATGCAACACGATTGTTTCATAGAATTATAAAAAACTTGCGACATTGGAGGATGGGCAGACAAATATGGACATATAATGGAATTCAAGTCATTCTCGATATGATACATCTGGAATCTATCCTTCTCTCATTCATTAACAATCCATGATATTTTTTGGACAACAAAAAAGAAAAGAATATGTTTAATTTTTTAGAAAATGTAAGTGAGTTGTCTTTTCAGGTGTTCATCTAACATGCTTCGGCTATTCAACGATCAATAGTAGAAACCGGTATAAACCTATTTGTAGTTCACAAAATTAACTCAAAAATTATTGTATGATAATTCACATCTCTCGGACGCCACTCGTGCGGAGATATCGATCGAAGATTAAGTTACAAATGATGTTGTTTCGATATGTATGTAAAGGCAATTAAATAGTATGAGGTATTCACAATATGAGACTGTGTCTAACGTATCAGTTAAAATGCGGTTGCTGCGAGCGCAAAATTGATACCAATAAGATGAATTTTTCGCTGGTCCACATTGAAACTTCACTGCAAAACTGCGCTGTCATAGATTTACTCACAGTGAATAAGTATTCGTCATCAGAATATTGATTCTAACTTGATGTGTTTGGAATATTTCTCATTCACAAATTTTTTTATCCAAAAATTAGTGTATTGATATCAAAATAATAGAAGTTGAATTGCGGTATAAGGATCATGTAATCCACGTCCAAATGGTGATTTTGACCTGTACCTAGTTACTGCTTTGGTGATACATGCGATCGATACACATCATTCAGCTCTATTAGTGATAATCATATTGTGGTTTATGATTTTGGGATGCACAGCATTCATACTTTGTTTTTTTTTCTCAATTCTGTCACGATCTCTTTGCGGGATGCTTTTCAGTAATGATGACCCCATTCCACGGGGAATTGCGGCCAAGGGCGTGTACCAAAAATGTGAATAATAGTGCAGTCAAAAACTCTTCATTGATCCGTAATTATATATATGGAGTTTTTTTCATACAATAACAATATATGCATGCACACTACGTTGAGTTATCGACCAATTATTTACTCAGGGGAGAGATATATACATATATAGTCATCCTTTTTATTATAATTGTCTGCTGTTGGAAAATGTCAGCGACTATAGTGCTCAAATAGATATTGTATTTATTGTTTCACCGTTGCCATTGGTTGACAAAGTCGGTAGTTTGGTGAAATTTATGATTTTCATATATGTGCGGGTATTCATTTCTGTCTACTGTTCATGTATTGTCATACTATCCCAGCGGATACGATTCTACGCACGATATATCGCACAATATATTTATCAAATATGGTATTGGTGAGTTGTTTACACCAGTTTTGGGCACGTGAAGGGACAAACATCACAGCGCCCCCGTGGTTGTTCGGGCGCGTTATATTCACAGAAGAGCTGATGGTGTGAAAGAAGATTGGGAATACCGGTGCGTTGTGATGGCTACTATATAGATATGAACTGTCTAATAACCTCACATATGCTTCAATTTGAATAGATTGAATGAGTTCAAGCGATTTGTATGCTGCTTATTATTGTGTATCCCGTGCATTGACGGAAGAGTGGTGAACTTATTGAATAGGCTCAGTAGTGTTGACGCGAGTCAAATCCTTCTTGGTTTGCATTACCTTGTTAACCTCAAACTAGTATTGGTTCGCAAAAAAGCTCTATATATACTTTAATATTAATGTGAATAATTATGGATAATTTTTATAAAATTGAGAAGATTGGAGAAGGCACATATGGAGTGGTTTACAAGGCACGGGATAAGGTAACGGGGAAACTTGTAGCACTCAAAAGGATAAGACTTGCAACGTGAGTATGTAATGACATTATCATATCATTCATTGCTGATGTTATCATCATCATCATCATCATCATCATCATCATCATCATCATCATCATCATCATCATCATCATCATCAATCTCTTCTGCGATTTTCAACATTCTCCATTAACCAGTGTATAAACTCGATTCCTAATAGATTTATATTCCTGTATGTGCAAAATTTCATGTATATTCACTTACGTCTATGCATTGCATGTATTGTAAAAGCAAAGAAGATATAATAAATAATCACTAATCAATTCATGTAAACAGTTATGGCCTTGTCTTTCCTCTCTCTTATTTTTATATGTATGCAAATAATTAATCTATGTACTTTGGGCTCAGCTGAATTTGCAGGGGCCATGCTACAGTATACTGTCATAGCACCACATCATTCAGCTTGTCCCATTGTGCTGAGCCCATCACTGATACTGCCTTTACTCTAATATTTGGGAAGAAATTGATTTGGGTTATGTAGATGAGTTTGATGAATTTGGCAAACGTTAATTGATGAGTTGATTTGAACTAGGGAAGCCGAGGGCGTTCCATCAACGGCAATACGAGAGATATCATTGCTGAAGGATCTCGCACATCCAAATATTGTACAATTATTCGATGTAGTGATTGGTGACAAGGATCTTTATCTAGTATTCGAATATCTCCAACAAGATTTGAAAAAGTATCTTGACTCCGTCAAATCATCTGTTATTAATCAAGATTATTGGAGTGGATTGGTCAAGGTGATTTAAGAAAAGACCGTAATATGAATTTTTCGTTTCCATCACACTGAATATATAATCCTGTTTCAGAGTTATCTTCATCAGCTATTGAAAGCTATAGCGTTCTGTCATAATTCTTTGATTCTCCATCGGGATTTAAAACCCCAGAATCTCCTGATCGACAGAGAGGGCCATATTAAGTTAGCAGATTTTGGTTTAGCCCGATCATTTGGTCTTCCAATGAGAATGTACACTCATGAAGTGGTCACTTTGTGGTATAGAGCGCCAGAAATACTACTTGGTACAAAGTTATATTCTTACGCTGTTGACATTTGGAGTTTGGGGTGTATTTTTGCTGAAATGGTATTTATCATTTTATCACATGTTTATTGTTGATGATGGTGTACTTGGTAATATTGTTGATGATATACATGAGGCTTCTACTTCTGTTCTTCTGTCTTTCATATGGTATTTGTTTCTGCTATGCTCATTCATTGGATTTAGGCAACTAGAAGAGCTTTATTCCCTGGTGATTCGGAAATTGATCAATTGTTCAGAATATTCCGGACTTTGGGTACACCTGATGAAAGTATTTGGCCTGGTGTGTCGCAACTTCCTGATTATAAATCCATGTTTCCACAATGGGACGCGAGGAGTTTGATTGAAGTTGTGCCAAATTTCGATGATGATGCGAGAGATTTGTTCTCGGTATACTCATATCCTATCAACACATATATTAATCATTGACATGAGTTTACACTATTAATATTCTATCAATAATATATTATTCTATAACATTTCAGAAACTATTGATGTATGATCCCAGCAAACGTATAACAGCGCTCAAGGCCACTAGCCATCCATTTTTTGACAAAGTTAGATTAGTTTCCCCGATACTGCCGAAAAAAGATTGATGTCATATATTCCATTAGCGATCGATCACTCATTTTCTACTTTATACTCGACTATACTGTTGTTTTTCTGTCACTTATGGAAATTAATGCATCATTGTATTCACTTGTCAAATTGAACAGCTCATTTCTGTATTAGTATGCAATAGATTACATTCCGTGCTATGGAAATAATCGTGATACTATCAATTTCCAAATGAATGTGATTATTCGAATAATAGGAAATGTATTCAATAGTACTACCTTTTATGAATTAGTCGGACATCGTTATTATTCATATGGTATTGAAGTGGAATCGTGATAGTTCAACATCAGTCAGTATTAAATAGAATTATCATTCATGATAGAGTTTGACATATTCAATTGCAAGAAGGATATCGATAACACTGTAACTCTGAAAGTCGGTATGAGTGTTTAGAAATTCCATAGTGTCAAAGCACTATCAATCAATAATTCCAATGTTTGAGTGAATTCCGACTATTTCATCTTCACTCATTTCTGTTTATGCTCGAAGATGCTAAATCCTTAGTGAGAATTGTATTCATCAATTTCGGTGAATGGAAGCTCCGGGATGTCACTCGACGGATTATTCCATGAAATTTTTCTTTCGGAAATTCAGAGTGGTTCTCCTTGATGTCCTCACGAGATCTGATATCATGAAACATGGGTTTTTTGTATCTTGCAGAGGATCTCCCAAGTCTGTTGTTGAAACTATAACGCTATCAGAATTTCATAGCATTTATAGTGACGCAGACGTGCAAATCGTTGAGATATTCGGCAATTCAGATGTAATATGGTTAAGGTCTGACTTCAAGTGAAAGCTGATGTTGGAGAATTTGAGTTAGGTTTCTTCAATTCATCTCATTGATCAACATTTTCCTGTGAAACTGATGTTGGATGTTATGCAGTACGGCGTTCTATTCGACTGAGAATTTACTCCAAAAGCAAAATTTTAAAGTCAGGCGGAGTTGAGGAAGTGAAAGTTCGACGGTGGATTGAAAACATGACGATTGATTTTTCGTCCGATATTGTGATATACAATTGGAGATCGATGGTCATGTGAAGTGGTAAATCTCAATTTTGCGTCATAAATATTGATCATCTGTATAAATAATTTGAATACATGTAAGACTGTTCTGATTGGTTTATCATGAAATATGTACACACAGTATTCAATTCATTGGTGTATACCGGAATTAACCTTCTATGTCTGTGATTCTCTGCTCGATTTGTTTCGAGTCCCAAAGTATATCTAGTGTGAATCGTATTTGCGAATTGAAAAAAGTAGTGGACATGAATTGATTCATTTGGAATATCTACTGTCGCTCGCGTTACAGTAGCATATAGCAAATTTTTAGTTTTTCATTTTTTCAAAAACCATGAGGAGTGTGACAGTGAATTGATCTCATATGTCAACTTGAGCCCAATTCGTTCTGGTGCAGACGCTATGGCTGCCTTGTGATTTATCAAATAATTAGATAATGATGAATATAAAATTGGGATTGCTGTAACTGTATATAGTGATTTGTTATCGTACAGCATAATTCAACATTCATTTTTTCATTCACATTGTAAAAAATCATGTTGAAAAAGTGACGGATGAAGATTCTAATGGTAATCTTTATTAATAGATTATATTTTTATATTGCATATATTATTTGATCACTCAAACATCATCACTCTAACTGTCCAGTGAAGGTACATGTAACTTGTTTTGCAACTAGTTAACCGTTGTATTCATTCAATTATTTCAATAAACAATATTCATATATCCGTTGTATATTACAACATCAACAAATATCAGACAGTAATCATCAAGTTTGATATTATTTTGCGATTACTATTTGCATCAAAAGTAACTGTTTACATATTCATTTCTTTTTCTCACATGAGAATCATAGGTAAGTGCGTTAAAATTATTATCATTTTAATAAAAGTATCTAATATATGAAAATTATGCTGTCGAGTATGAAGATTGGGAAGGGGAATTATCGTAGGGCGTCATAGAGCATAGACGTTTCGTAAGTGATTGGGTTTGTTCGCTGGATAATCTTTTGTTTGGAGATAGTACATAAATCGCGAACACAATGGTTCATTTTTCATGATGACTGATTCTAATATTCTTGGTTGAGATTCTCATCTGAAGTCGGCAGGCCGTTCTTGCTGTCGATGGACGGTGCAGGGCTCTGTGACATAAAACAGAAGAATTATTGTTTTTTCTCTGATCACCCATAGAATTACAATACATATATGTATACGGGCGATGATGGAATGGCATATTTCACTACAAAATCATTGCATATTGGGAAGTTTTCATCTATCATTATCGAGAGATGTGTTCTGTCAGTTGAATTAACCTGATATGTTGGCTGGACTGCTGAAGGCTATGAATTTTTATCTCGACTATAGATGTGTAATATATTTGGCGTGTGCGTTGAAGCAATTTAATGGAAGTGTTGTAATGTATGATTTCAATTGAGTGCAAGTTAATTTATCTTTCACCATGCATAATCTAATGAAAATGTGTAATTGCTTCGATCCATTATCGATGATAGAAGAAGAGTAGGGGGGAGGATATAGTGATGGTGGGTGAATGGACATGTCGCATGGACATATAAGGATGTGGTTCAGGGATGCGTAAAAGATTGATCAAACAATTTTTTTCATGAGATTGTTAAGGCAATAAATTGTAAATCTGCAGGTCACTTTTCCGTACCTGGGCGCCACTGCCATTGATACTTTCAACATTCGAACTTGTTTGTCGGAGGTAATCTCTATCGTTGAATATTTTCTTGTCACCACCGCCGGGTTTGTGCTTCATATTGTCCATAGATCCAACTTTACTCTCTGCCTTGATATCGATTTTCTGCGTCTCAATCTATCAGCACCGGATATTTTATTACAATCTGCTCCATTCTCAATATTTCATGTTTGTTCCGATCAAATATGGCACAAAAGGTATTTTGGACTCATTTGTTGCAGTTTGTCAGATAATGACGTGTCGAAATTCGAAGTCTATGTAAGTATTAATTGAATTATGCAAATGTGCTAGCGTGCAAAAATTTGTGATTCAACAATTCATATCGATCGGGGATAACAAAAGATGAATGATGATAATGTGATAGAACAAGAGAGCGATCATTAGAAGACATACATGCAAATACTTACGTGCTCCATCAACTCCTGAGGGGATTTAGGCGGTGTCACTGTTGACTGAGTGCCATAAAATAATAACCATGACAGAGTTAATATTCCGAAATGAATAATTGAGGCAGAATAGCCAAGATTATGTGATTATAAGAAAATAAAGCAATCAATCTCGATATGACCCTGTCCGTTCTTGTTGTTGATGTTGTTGTTGTTGCTATCGTTGTTGTTGTTGTTGCTGATGCTGTTGTCGTTGTTGTTGTTCATGAATTAAGTTACCTGCTATGTAAAATTTATTTCATTCTATCTACGTATGTTTAACTAAAACGGGTAGGATTGCAGTCCTGGATAAAGGGATGTCATTCCACATGCTGAGTAGTTTTACTCTGCTATCAAGCACGTTATACTCAAACATTTTGTTGTAATGGTAATAATGAGACTTATTGGCAATGAGGGGGTCTGTCGATATTGCACATAATTTAATGAAAAACCCAGAAAAAGGTAATTTCAGTAGTTGATGAAGAATCCCAATCTAGATATTAAACAACAGATTCGACGATCGTTATGAACTAAACATCTTTCTGAAACTGTATTGTTTGATGGTTCATCGATTATATGCATGTAATTGCTCCATATGTGCAATATTCTGATGGAAATTCGACTGCGGCTGAAGATACATGGTGGTATGTTTTTTTTTTTTTCCCTAAAATTCGTTCATTCTATGATTAGGCATAATAGTGGAATGGATACGATACGAAAACTTTTATCCTAATAGTCAACAAATGGAGACAAAGACACAGTTCATGCGCTGAATATCAATTAATATTGCGGAATAAGTTCGTTCACATTTCAAATGAATGTTCATTTTTATTCAATATACTTTTTACCTTGACTGTTCCACCACCAGGTACATGTTTAGCGTTGTCCTTTGATCCCACTTTCGGTTTAGCTTTATCTTTGAAGTCGAGTTTTACAGTTTCAATCTTTTTATCACCACCGCCGGGCTTATACGTTGCATTGTCGAGGGAACCAACTTTAGGTTTTGCATTCCACTGGAGTTTCACTTGAGTTATCTACAATTAAAATGATCATGACGTTGAAACAAACAAGTAGGCAATTTGGATTTCAATTCCGCCATCGATCACCTTTTTGTCACCACCACTTGGTGCGTATCTGTCATTTTTCGCAGCTATCTTAGGTTGAGCCTTGCTGAAATCCAATTTTCGATTTTCAATTTTGACCTTACCGCCACCGGGTTTATAGCTAGTGTTGTCTAGTGAACCAATTTTTGATCGAACCGTCTTAAGATTAGGTGATGGCGCAGCGCCAACTTGGACTTTGTTCATTGGTACCTCTGTGAAAAGAAATTTTATTCAGATCCACGTGTGTGACACGATTCACCATTGTAATATCATGGAAAAATTTTGTTTTCTTATATGAACTTTTTTTGTCGACGGTAGCTGGTGGACCCGATTCCGGAGTTCTTGGCAATGATTTGATGGATTTTGTAGGTGATTTGACGGGAGAAGTTGTTGATTTTGATTTATCATTTTCCTTGGATTTAGTTGGTGATTTCTTGGTCGGTGATACTGCTATGCCATTCGTTTCCAGCTAAAACAGAAGACGTCATTAAATGATGAAAATTCCGAGTTTTGGATTATAATTTTTTATCAAATTCCTTTTTTCTCGTTCTTATTTCCGTTTTTTTTCTTTTTTTTTATCAATTTCAGTATGAACTCACTGAGGCCGATTGCAGTGTTGAATTTGTCCCATTATCATCACCATCGCCTAGATAGACAATCAAATATAAATAAATTAAATTTCACTGTTTTTGTCTTTTCATAATGACGAGGCATTTCCAAAAGCACAAATGGATGCAAATACGTTCTTAAGAAATACATGTGAAGCGTCAAGTTTGACTATCTCTAATAAATTTATTGATCGTAAACCTGATTCCATTGGATGTTCTAGAGGCGACGGTTTCATGGATGGGTCTTTTGGAGTCGTTGTGCGAGATGGTCTGGATGTTTTCTTTGTTGTTGACGCTATAGCTATTGATTCTGCCACTACATCATCAATTGCATACAAAGAACTCAAATTTTTCGATAAATTCATTGGATCCTGTTGATTCATTGGTTTTTCTTGAATGGTTGTTATTCTTGGTGAGGTCAAGGCATTCATTGAACTTGATACACTTGTTGATAGCGATGAGTTGGATTTAGGTGAGAGCGATCTTAATTTACCATTATCGTATCCCATCACACCAGACACTGAGTCTGGTGAAGGGATCAGAGACGTGGATCTAGGTGAAGCGACGATTGTATTCGGAGAAGTTGTGGTAGATGTGGGTAACGGGGTCCTTGTTACTGTATTATTAGATGATCTTGTTACATAATCTACGAGATTATTCGTATCATTTGTCAACTCATCAATATCAACGGTTTTCAATCCCAAAGTGTTCAGTTCATTCTTCACATAAGCATCGGAGAGTTGTTTTTTTGATGGACTCTGATTGTTTATGAGTGATAATTCGTTCATACCCATTTTGGAGTTTGATCTCTTTTCGGAAATTGAATCGACGTCAGTATCATAATGTGGTGGCAGATTTTCTACAGAATCGGATATGTTTGGTGCGACTGATCTGTGATCGGAGTGAAACGTTGAATCTTTCTCTATGTCCATGATGACATCATCATCGTCGTTATCGATGTCATTATCCTCATTTTCGACATTTTCTCCGCTGTCCGTTGGAAAAGCTTGCTTATGCTTGGACATCTCATTTTTGTTATCAATTTCTTCCCCAACAAGTTGCAAAGTTTTATTTTTCTCGATATTTTCCATTCTGTCGAATGATTTTGACGGAGCTGTTTGTGGAGTGTAATCTACAACGGAAGCCGCCATGGCTCCTAAACTTTTCATTGCCCTCTCATCATTTTGTGGTGCGGATCTGTTTTCAGAGTGCAATCGCGGCGTGATATGTCGATTGTCAGTTGCTTGTGGATAGGCTCCAAAACGGCTATGAAGTGGCACACCACCTACAGTTTCAAATGGGCCGGGTCTTTGAGGGCGTAAAAAGGGCTGCGGATAAAATGGCGGCCGTTGACCCGATGTTGAGTACGATGGCCCCCTGATGTTTGACGCAGCGGTTGAATTAGAGTAACGAACAGGAGCTTGATTTGATGTATTAGTTGGGGACAGCAAAGCCCGTGGAAAAGTGGCTGATGATGTCGCTGGTGTTATTGGCGATCGAGCTGGAATGAAGGATGGTCTCTGTTGGACAAACTGATTAAGTTGACCTGCAGGTGAGCTCAAAGCAGATCTACTATCGAGACGCTGCAATTCTGGAGGTGGACGACCACTCAAACGTGGTCCGCCCGCGGCACCATTATGTGTTGGATATCTTGGTGATCCCGGGGGCGGACCGGGCGGTCGAATTTGATATCCTGAAGGCGGAATTCGATTTTGCTTCACCTGCTGGAAAATTAGTAGAATACTACTTCTTTGATTCATTTCAAACTTCTTAAAACAAACGTCATTACATATGTGACGAAATTTTTATGATAAAACGCATGAGTACAACGAAAAAATCAATGTGAATGTTGCTTCGTTTCACTTTGTTTATCAATGTGGATATCATCAATACTTAAAATTTATGTGAAAAAAAGTGATGTTCCAAAATAACAATTCACTGCTGTACCTGACACGGTTCAATCTGTTTATTGGTATTGGGTTTTAATTTTTTCTACAATCGATCACAATATACGTTATTTCATATTATAGTAGATGATAAACGGAATCATGGGAAATTAATTCGCACAGGTTTGCTTACCATTGACAATGGTCGTGGTGTATTCGATTCAACCACAGCACGTGGTCTTTGTGTTGGATCCATTTAATATATTAATATATGTTTTTAAATGATATTGAATATCTCTTCAATTGACGTTCGAGTTGATTTGTTGCGTCTGGTAGCACTGAATACTCCTGCTAATGAACCTGTTGCTCATAAAGTGTTGCGCAAGGATGGACACATTTTAGATTTGCAACAGTGCAATTAATCGCGATCCTTTAATTGTGATCGATAGTTTCAAGTGCAAAAAGAATCAACGTACATGTGTTTGGTATTTAACCTCCTTTTACATCAAATACATGAAGGTATACGTAGTTTGTGTATATACAGTTCTCTATAGCAATATATACCGCTAGATACTTCATAATGGTGCACCTTTAGCCTCATATACACCTTCTAAATGTTTGTATGTGTTCATACAAGATTATTACTATGAAAATTCAAATGATTTCAGTGACTACGTCTTATATTTCGATACACGGTTCGCTTCACGAACATACAGCTGTGCATGATAATGTTATTATGTGTTGTCACTATACATGGTAACAGCATGCGTGTTTGTTGTATCAGATGCTGCGCTTTCCAACTCAAATCTCTTGAACGAGATTAATTGCATCAATCTAATCGAATACGGATTGTAACTTGAGTAGAGAGTCGGGTTCATGTTTGAAACTATTTTTCGCAAAGTTCGATGAGAAAAGGAGGCGCTTAATCAACCATCACAAGGGAATTGGATGGAAACGAGAGAATTCCAAGTGAGCGAGGATGAAAAATGGTGTGAAGGATGGCGAGACAGAATGGAGAATAGAAATGAACGTATGGCATTTCGGTGAGCTGAAATACGTTAACCAGAAGAGGAGAGACGCACGCGAGAAATAAATTTACCCACCGCGAAACATAACAGTGATGTTGATAGTGTAGTATACCTCGATCCCCCAATCCCCATCCGACCTCATGAAAATTCTTTCTATCATGAATTATACATTCATTATTTTTTTTAAATACTTATCGTCGAATTATCATCAAGTCGGAATCAAAGTATTGATTCTATGGGTATCTTATAGTGTAATAAAGAAAAATTGAATGGGGTATACGAATTTCTCGTCCACATGAAATATATCCTTTTGTCACCACATGTCTTTCCGTCTATCAACATGAATATTTCATTGGATTTTCGTGATTTAGCAATATTATTTCATACGACTGTAAAAATAGATAGAATGTGAACTGAAATGATATATACGTTAAGTACAACTGATCATGGTATTCGTTTTGTTTCCGAAGCCTGCCGTACAGCCTTTAGGGTTTCACGATTGATGAACTTTGATGACGGTACGACGGCGATAGTGATGTTTGAACTATCGGTATAGAACGATCGACGCATTCATATAGCTCTTGACAAGGTCATGCACATATATGGTGAGGAATGCAATATCAACAGCCTTTTTTAGCAGCCTAGGACCAGGAAAACGTGAGGAAATGAAACGGATACTCGAATGTGGAAGTATTCTACTGGCACTTGGTATTGATCCACCACAACACGAACGCGTTCGACGATGTCTCACGCTCCCACTATAACGTTCGTGATTATTGTTTGCGTTCGGCAAGAGTACCATTTCAATAAATAAATGAGTGAATTGATCAATTAACAAATGACGGAGAACAAAAAAAAAGCAAAAAAAAAAAACAAAATAAGAGGAAACAAAACGAAAACCGATTGATCATTAATAATATGCAGGTGTGATAAAAATAAAATTCATTCATGAACACACGAAATTGAGTGTATTCTAATCGCAAACGTATATTGGATGTTGATTGAGAATGTTTAAATATTTCACGACTATGGCGGTGATGATATGTCAGTTTCCAGAGTCAAATTTTTGATTGTTTAAATATAGTGTAATGGATTGATTGGCGGATCGATGGACAAGTTGACGGCTGTTCCAACGATTGAAATTTCTGAGTGCGTGACCGCAACGTTGGCCCACATAACCCTGGATTATTCATAACACGACGTCTGTATTCAATAAATGAAAAACAGTGTCTATACGGGTGAGAATGATTTTCTCATTTTCGATTTCGTATTTGCCCATGTGCACAGGTATATGCTGATGTGGCTGCGGATGCGCGTGTATGTATATATGTGTGGTGATTGATGTTGATGGAAGATAAAGAACATGTCACGCTCGATACACACATTGACTCGAGAAAATGTGTCACGACGCAATAACTTGGCAATTTGCCTCATGCCAAAATCAATAATCGATTGTATTATTGCGATTTACGCCAGATCCATATCAGAACGGCATATTCCAAAATATTTTCAGTGAATTCAAATGTAATCTCACAAACAAACGGTATTGTTAGGATATTAGATTTCCAACATCTATTGATCTTCAACTACTATCTATTCACATGCACTATGTATATGTGTAATGAGTTATATGGAGATTGTTGATGAGATTGCTCATATTTCAAAGCACAAATACGATTGTACTGGACGATGTCCCATTTTTATCAAGCAGATCATTAGCTTCTTCACTGCACGTATTAATCTCTCAATTGAACGAAACAGTTGATTTATCGAAAAAATTCAACATGATTTGTACCGTACGCGTGCTCGTGCTGTCATATTAATCGGACGAAATTTCAATTGAACAAAACAAAAATACCCCCGCGAAAATTTTACTTGAATAATCTCATGTTAATCAACAGCATAGCACTCTGTCAAGTGTCCAGAGATGAGGTTGACATGTACATTAAAGAGAAGAAAACTACACTCACCTGCAATCGTTACTTATACTTCACAGAATAATTTATGTTGACTAGTTGGGACTCTGTGGATCTTATGAGCGATCTATTGGGCTCCACTACTTTTTCGTTACTCGTTCAGTTTTCCACGTACGTCCTTGTTTTATGTTGATTCCGATTGGCGTATGCTTCGTCCTGTGAGTTTGCTCCTGCGCTCTGTCCAACTCTATGAAACGACGTGACCCCACCTGATATGTTGATATGTGGTTGCTACCATGATCATTCATAAACAAATCTAGACGGTGAAAATTGAAATTGTTCAGTCTTCCATCATGACTACAATGATGTGTATAAATTATGATTCCTTTTTTGCTTCTTCAGCTTTATATGGTCGTTCAATGTCATTCTCATTAATGCAAACAGTTTCAGTACCACTCCATTATACATTTCTTATATTATTGCGTATACTCTGGATTTGATCGAAGGATCTTTTTGTACGCCAAAGCGTATAAATTTTCTACATTAACTTGACACAATACTCAAATTCATAAGTTCAATTGATTTTTGCTCGCGTAATTTGCTATCACTACTCATACCAATTTTTTCATACATCTTTATGTTATGAAAATGTATATAGATAAACTGTATGATACGGAAGGGCGGAACAGTATCGCCACGTCGTGCTATCGCATATGATATTGTTGAAATAAAGTGGCACACCTTTGAATGCAGTGTTTATAATGCTGTCCATTTCAATTCCGATTTCATCAACTCAAAGGTTAGCCAGACGAATGTTCTGTGCGACGAGCCCCACCCATATTGTTAAAAGATCTACCAATGCTTTACATTCATTCTCAACTATATTCATATCAGATTTTTTACTGTTACAGTAATATGAAATGAATTTTTTGTGTTTCGTTCTTGAGGATTGTGAGTGAACAAGCGATTCTTTCACGGCGGTCATAACATGCGTGATACGTAAATATACGTTGTGCATAAGTGATTCTTTGAATGTATAATTTTGCCATCGTCTACAAATTTCAGTGATTCCGCGTGTAAACGCTCGATACACGTGTTATGCTCTAAATCTAATCAGTACATACATGAAGGTAACTTTGCGGAAATGCCTCAAATTATGGGTGAAGAGATGGATGATAATGACTTGTTGTCATTTTTTACGTGGTTTACCTGAAACACAAAAATGTATGTTCCTTATTTACAAGCAATGGATTATATGATCACTCAAAGATATCTATGGTGAGAAGAATGTGTATGTCGTTGGGTAGCAGAATTTCATATGAGTTGTGTACACTACTATGCCGGCTGGAGTGAAATATCCCTTTGTCAATGAATCATACCGCCCGTCGATTTACATGCTGTTTGCCAAACAACATTGTAACAGCTCGCGTATTCAACAGTAGTTCATTCACCATTATACGGATGATCAAAATTATCCAGTGGACCGTGAATCTTTCATTTCTCAGTACATAAAACAATTAATCAATGTTTCGTCATTTTTCTGTATTATTTTATATAATATCGTTCACAATCTACTATAGTCAGAGGAATGGTGAACTATGTTAGATGACTCCCACTTAATATCACAGCTCGGATATAAATGATGGGGTACGCAGATAAACCTGATATGCGGACATGCATTTAACAGAAGATGTGTTACGATGTCGTTGAGTAGATACGAGCCATCGAATTGGTCCACACTTGTCTCATTTGAAATTCAATATTCTCTTATTCACTGTGAGTTTTATAATAGCGTTCGACACTTTGTCAAGTCAAATTTAATTTTTTCAGGAATACCACAATGCGTCCGGAGTAGCGATGGGACTTCATCAACACTGTGGCACGTATTATAATTATATACACAACAACTCGATCCGTAACGGAAGCCGTATGAACATGTACATACTCACATGAATCAGACTCGCTCAATAAATGTCAGACTATGAATTCAGACTGGTACTTTGACTTTCTGACTATTCCTGCGATTATTAGTTTGCGTGTGAATAATTTTTCACATACCAACACTTACTTGTCATATGAATTTATACTCCACAGTCCACCCAGCGGATGCTCGAGGTGGTTCGGGGTGATTATCACTCTATAAAATTTATGTTCCATGGACCGCGGGACTGTAGGTAAGAGTTGTTGTGTGAACAATTTCGACGGGATATTTTCCTACCACTCATTCTATCTGGTTTACCACTCAATTATCTTCAAATGAGCAACCAAAAATTCTATGAATGCAGTAACATTTTGACGTGAAGTTGTGAATAATACATAATAAAATGTGTATAAAACTGTGTAACGTAGTCGGCATTGATGATATGTGGTACGTAATGTATGTGAATGTTTCACATGTTTTGTATCAAACTCATATGTATTCCATGCTTATTGGATTCTTTTATGGAGCTGCTTTGTTCAAATCAATGAGGTGATGTATTTCTGGGAATATATTTTTCAGCCACGGTCGATCAATATCATCACCAATCTCCTGGACATGAGATAATGTGAGAGAAATCTGATATTGACTGTTTATCTCCATGACTGATTATTTCTATCAATTGAAATCTGTTAGTTGAGCAACATCATTTACATGTTGGAAACGATGTTTGTACGATCATTCGTATCATCATGTTTTCAGCGATAGGCAGGAAAAAATCGGAGACGCTCCCAAACCGAATCGTAATATTGCCGCCGAACGTTTGCCGAACAAATTATCAATCATAATGTGTTGATTTCATGATTGCCTGATATGCTAATGTCGTAAATATTGAGCCGGAACATACTTTACTTTGATCCGAAAATAAATGTTATTACAATTCTTTCTCGGCCAATAACGTCATGTATCATTAGTCACTATTTGAGACTGTCTCGGTTTGAAATCATCGGTAATTCGACCCTGGTACTTATGATCTTTAGTGCAATCGGTCACGCTTCTCAACCCACAATGAAATTATAATGATAATGGCAACAACAAAAACAACAACAACAACAGCAATAATAATAATAATAATAATAA
>JABMBR010004557.1:0-23659 GCA_018881525.1 Meteorus sp. PSUC_FEM 10030008
ATATATTATTACATTAAATACTGTGTAAAGGTAGATAGGGCATATACAATGTTTTTAACAGGTTTACCGATGTTCCGAGGATATGTCTATCACAGCTAAAGTGTATTTAGATAGGAATGATGAAGAACCTCTCGTAATTTAATGGTTAATTCGATGAGAAAAGTAATGGGGGACCGTGCGAATTATTAACTATATTTTCAATATGAATAAATTATTATGATATTTGTGTATGACATGCGTACAAAATAGTAAAAAAAAGGAAAATTACCTCGATGAACAAGTCTGTATAACTCAAATGAATTACGTTCACAATTCTTATTCCTGTATGTTTCCATTGTGAATTTACATGATTGTTACTGTTTGTGTAAATGTCGAAGAAATTGTTATTGTTTGACCGGAGCCAACGCCATTATATCGAGAAGAGACAATATATATTGTTTAGTTTAGTACGAGAGAAGCGAGTATTATAACCAATAGACGTCCATTCATTTTCTAAATCTCTCATTACTTATTCGTTTCTATGTCATTCTTTTTTCATTTATCTCGCCAAGTCCCTTTAAAACCTAAATGAATTAAACAACTGTGAAAAAAAAAGTAGTACGAGATTATGCGTTTACGTGCAATAACAGATTGCTCAATCCTCGGTGTCCGTCAAGACTGCACTCGTACGAGTGCAGCCATTACCTTAGATTACGAATGTTTACATTATTAGTATCCATTACTGATATTTCATAGTAGTATTCAATGGTACTTATGAATCCCAAATAATCGTAGTTTGCCAAACGTAATATGGAATGATTAAAAAAAGTAATCCAAATGTAGTTTCTTCTCGTTCATCAATTTACCTCGTATCGGTGTTCTCGATGTCTATCTTAAATATAATAGATGAGTGAAAAAAGAAAAAAAAACACGAATAATTATTGATCACATTTGTGTAGAATATCACAGCCCTCACTCATCTTACTCAGTGTGATTGCAAAATATAAACAAATTCATCCCATTGTTTTGAGCTGCTCTAATTACGCTTATGTCGGCTTCTGTGTTCATTTCATTATTTCTCAATGATGAATTACTACTATCCAAACTGACTGAGAATATCTACAATTAATGACTCTTACAAAGATAGTGCAATCTTATATTTAATGAAATGAGAGATCTCACCAACAGAAAACAAAAAAACATATATTTCACAATTCGTTTACTGGTGAAATTTTGCTGATAAAGGTTCTTCACTTTACTCTATTGATAATAGAGTTATTTCACCCATATATTCGAATAAAGCAGAAATCCATGAATTTTGCAATCGCTCTGCTGAAATACAATTGATTGGTGAGCGATGTGCTGTCGTTCTCATCGTACTTTCAGAAAATATATAATCTATCCTTGTATTATACTTAAACGTAATGAGTGGCAAAATTCAATGTCAAAATAATTTTATGTGGGGTAATTAAGAAAACATATTCAAATTTTTGTCAACGAACTTGACTCGAATAAACGCAATGACGTTATAACATTTAATGTTTGAAAATATTTTTCAACTTGTACTGAATGTGATAATTGGAGAATTGACAATGAGCAATCCTACTTGTAATATACATATGATGTATGGAATATATCAGTTGTGTGAATATTCGAAGGAGACCATTCGGGATCTCAATGTGAAAAAATGGATTGTGAGACGCCTTGGAGTTTTAAAACAATATCATAATTTTGTCACCGTCTTAATCCTGTCCGGAATTCGTCCAATGACGCATGGTGACCGTATTATTAAACATTCGCCTAAATATAAATATATAAATCAAAAATGGTGAAAACCAACACGTCCTTCATTTAGTTACTCATATACACGTTCAAATGATTGGAAGAACACCCGATTTAGATGAAAGTAAAAGAAAAATAATATTTACAAGTGTATTCACGTGACACTCCCACAATTTTAATATTGGTACAAAAAAAAAACATTTTTCAATCCGATCCGCTCGCTGCCACTGCAGTCGGTATATTCAATTGACCAAATTTAATCAATGACGGGATGGGAATATATATCGCAAGAGGAAAAACACCACCTCACACCAGTGTTGCGTTTGAATAAGGAGAAATTTGAAACAAGTATATATATGAAAAATATGAAAATTAGAATTAATATTTAAACCGCTACACTATATAACCGATTGTTGTCTACAATATGATGTTATTTTTCTAATTCATATTCAATTGTTATTGTTGAGAACGAGCACATCGAAAAGTTGATGGAAAAAACGAAATACAATTTCAGAAAAAACGATACGACTGGAATGCTGATATTCCCTTCGACTGCAGTAGCAAAAACCTGACATAGAGATTCCAATCGGATTAATTTTAAACGTTGAAAAACTTCTGAGTGGATATCAAATTTAGATGCGTATAAACATATTCCACTCGCGACTTTTTCAACATGTATTCATATATACATTATCATTTACTACGTATTATACATATGGAGTGCCAAATGCCCCGCATCATGGAAATATGTGTCTTTCCGACACTATATAAATAGCTCAATGCTATTTTTTAATCATCCTTCTCTCGATGAATGAATTATCCAAATTAAATATTAACGTACCTTATGAGAAGATTCATGTATATTCGTGAAAAAAATAAAGGCATATGCGTTTCGATTCCGACATATGGATTTTATCAGCACTAGCGTGTTGACGCACAAATAGACAAAGATTTGCCAATTTAAAACAATTGAATAATAACACGAAGCAACAATTTCAAAGCTCAGTATGCGGGATGTTTAGTTCCTTCGATCTTAGTCGTAGACTCGTTCACAAATGTTTTGTTTCTAACTATTGAGATTATGACAAGATTAATTTTGTTCCCTCGACGCAAAGCCAGTGCATTCATCGTTGATTCAATACGAGCTCTTTACATATTTTAGCAGAACGAATCCAAAAAATGGTAGATCCATACACATTGTCACTGCATTAGATGATACTGCGATCACGTATTATATTTTTTGTAAGGCCTAACCAGCCAAATTGTGATAACCGCGTTCGTTATATCGTTAGAAGTGAGTAATGCGTATGGTTCTTCGCATACTCTCCCTTATTTACCAGTATATAAAAAAGAACTCATGGAACATGGAATATATAGTTCTGACAAAAACAATGACGCTCCGGAATTCAGATGGTGTTCAATTCAAATACTTTGTTCTAAAAACATTTAAATACCACTGAATTCTTGTATGATTGATGTAAAATATGCAATAATCAGAACATATTTATTTTCACCTTAGTCCTTCCCCACAGTCTCTCGATGAATGCTCATTTGGTTGAACTATACGTCGAATATGTAAAGAAAAACGAGAATAAAGCTGAGTGAGAGAACTTTTATGAACGTGTGGTATATATCGACTGATGTAACGATATGTACATGACATTCACAAAAAGATAATGAAATTTCAAGATCCTGTTATCTACGATGTCAAAATGTGAATAGGAATGAACGAATGATGATTTTGCCCATTGAATATGATCCCACTCAATTATAACAACAATAAAATTCGTAGTGATAATTATATATTGTTACGATAATTCCATAACCATCCAACTTGTATCAGTGTGTCGTACAAGCGTACGCACTGAATAATTCAATGTTGTGAGTATATAAGATTCACTCTATGCAGTTTTGTGTGATAACAGAACTTATTCACAATACTCATAACATTGCTTGCATTCACTTAACTTTACTCATTCGAAACCATAAATAATAAATCCATTTTGTCCAAAATCATTTGTCACTAATGTATATTTTCTTAACCTCCCTGAAGATGCGAAAAAAAGTAAACGAAAACTCATACGTATTATCCTGAAAGTGAATCACAGTGAAGATGATAGCATTGTGTACAGAGGGAAAATAGTCTTTATTTGTCATTACTTTCTCGTGCCACTCCGAGTATCACACAACTTCACATTACATGATTTTATATTACAAGGTCCACTGTAATTTTCCCCTCACATTTCCTTGAAATATCATGTTAAAAACGTTACTGCAATATTCAGATATTTGCTTGCATGTCATGGTTGAAAAGAGGTTGGATATGATAAATCGATTTGTCTTTCATTCTCCGGGTACACTCGATCGTTACAATCGGAGTTATGGCATTTTCATATAGGAAAATGATATTGCCATCATGATAGAACTCATGTTTTTGAGATTCAACCTTAGAAAATAACTCGAACAAAAACAAGACGATTAATGGAGAACAATATTATCTTCTAAAACTGATTCAATCGTCGCAATTGTTCATGAAATATTACGTTGCCCGCCCACGAAGAGAGACAGCATTCTATTTAGGGAGGATGAACACTCGACCAATATATGTGTATTCAATTTTTCATATCAATATAAAATTAAATTGAATTATGGAAAAAATCTTAATTTCTAGTAAAAGAAAAAATCATGCCAGTCTACAATTCTCATCAGTGCAATCAGTATGATTGCAGTAAATCGTAACAGAATCCTGATTTCATTATAGTCACCTGAAAATACCAGAATATCTTTTCGCCACTTCTTTCCACGAATCTCGAATCTGTATTGATCGAGAGATATCATATTAGTTATGATCACCGTGTATTACAAAAGTTTTGGCAAGCGAAGAACTAGCAGTGATTATCGCTGTTTGCATGAAATAATTCAGGAGTAAAAAACCTTTCTTTGTAGCCAGTTTCATAACCAGAATAAACAATAAATGAAAATTTTCAGATCACTTTCTATTGTGCACGATATTGTCTCCGGATAGACTCGCGAAGGCATTGAATGGGAGTATTGTCTAGAATTGGAGGTTGTCAAGTTAACGAATCAATTCACATATGGTAAACTACTGTCGAACAATTCGGATGTACCGCAAAGCAATTGATGAGTAAGCATGAACTTGAACGCGGTGGAAAATTACTCTGCACGTAGAGAAAAAAAAATAGTCGATAGATGTTGCATCATTCATAGCCGAACTTTTAGTTCTTCCATTCGTTGTCTGATCCGATACCGTGTCTCCTTAAATCTGAACCATAAACAAAAAAAAAGCACATTATCACTGTTTCGAACGTTTAGATGTAATTATATTTACGAGTTAAAAAGTTACCACTCACTTTTCTTTCAGGAGTGATATTTGTCTTTCCTCTTCATAATGATATCGTTGCAATATACCTTGACACTCAGTCAATGATAAATTCAAGAACTGCGCAACATCCGAACTGATTTCCGGCGTTGACAATTTATCGACTAGGAACAAACGTGCTATATTCTCATGAGGCCCCAGAACAACACGCACTTCAAGTGGATATTCATCTTCCCTGAGTCTGCGTTGTTCTAAAAAGAGATGAAAGACTATCATTCGCATTGAGGGAGGAAACAATTTGCTCTGAATTTGACGGTCTCGATGTCAACTCTTACCTCCATTGTCTCTAACAATGAATAATGCGAAATTGTCTGACTTGGCATCAACTTTATATTTGTCTAGCATGAGATTTATTACTTCTTGTGTGCTGACAAGACTCGTCACCCAAACAGACATTTGTGAGCCGTGTGGGGGTGTAAAAAAACTCGTTTCACGATTATAAAAATGCCCATTGATAGAGCAACGACGGCGCAGTTTGCTGCGTGATTGTCTCCGACCACCTGGACGACGACGTATTGCTGTTGAACCCTGTTTACGACGCAACACAACGCCATCCAACTCTAAACCACTATCGGTCGACATAGTCATATTATCATCTTCTCTAAAGTGAAGTGAATTGACTGAATCTGTGTCACTATCTCCCCGATGTCTTTGTAAACAGTCAGGACCTGACATCGAACGATTCAATCCCTTCTCGATCCAACTGTCATCATTACTTATTGTCCGATTATTATTACTTTTTTCAAGACTGTCATAGTATTCAGCTCTACGCAGAGCTCCATTATGATTCGGAGTTACATCATACTTGGGGGTATCCGTACCCGGCGAGCTGTCTATACTGTGAGTCGGCGTACTGCTGATACTCCCTCCTATAGTTTTCACATGGTTGAATGTAATCTCATCGTGTGTGGTGTTATTCCGACCTTCAGGCACATCTATAGATGGACGGTGTGAAGTTTGTACGGATGGAACTTCGAATGTATTCTGTGAACTCATTGATAGAAGTCCTTCTGGCATTGTTTGATATAATTTATCCCCGTCCTCAACTTTTCGTTCTACTTGAAGTAATTCATCCAACTCGTCCAATTCCATATTCTTCACATCCAGTTTCATAGGTAATGTCAGACTTTTCAAATGGTCTGGAGATGTCGGCACGGAATTTGGTTCACTTTCAAAATTGCTCTCAGTTGGTGACAAATCCTTCACTTTGCTCTGAGCTTTCTCCTCATCACTATCATCTACATCCTAAGCATATAAAATCAATTCCCAGAATTATCGCATCAATATATCGAATCAGAATGAAGATGAGAAAATAGAGATTGACAATAGAATAGTATAATCATATACAAACTTCGGATACACTCCTCCGACACGAATTTCGATTTCTAGCTGTCACAACCGTTCTCTGATCGTCATCTTCCTTAAGATGTATGACACCTCTTACTCCCCAATAGATTCTCAAAGCACCTTCCAGTATCAATCGCCCGTTAACTTCTCTACTCCGGATTCCACCACTCTTCCCCTCATAATACTGGTTAAAAACTTTCAGCTTCGTCTCCAAATGAGATCTTGAATGCAAGTAGAATTGATAAGCTATATAAGCACACATACAATGTTTATTATTATGTCCTTACCTTGGTAACGCGGATCGCACTTCTTTCTTTCCGAAACTTGTGTGGGATTCGACTCTTGTGCCATGACCGAATAATTGTGGCCCAAATAATGCACCATAACAAGGCACATGACAATATGGCACTCCTTTATGCTGTAATGCCATATCAAAAACAGAGATTGGTATTCATCATGAACATTGATTGTGTTCTTACTTATGTTGGATTCACTCCTCATACCTCTGCATGCTGGCCAGGATTGAGTCTCTTACCACACTCCTCGCATCGTAAACATTCTGGATGCCAGTCGTAACCCAAAGATTGTTTACGTTCCGCTATAAAATGTCCATTCATCATAAGGACATACATTCATATGTAGCATTGTAACATGAAGAAGAATAAGTATCCTAATACTATATGACATCATGAACTATAAAGATAACCTCGATTTTAGTAATATGACTTGCACACGCCCTCCCTCAATGGTTATAAAAAAATGACCATCAATTCAATTTACACTAATGAATATGAATATTTCCCAACACTCCTACGAATTTGATTATCATGCTCAACCCCGTATAGATTACACAGTCTCGTGAGAAAACGAATTAGATTTGACTCTAATAACTGAATTGAACATTCAGGCTTACCGAAGTAAACGGGTTTACCACATTTGTGACACTTCCACATTATTGTGATTATAATTGTTGAAAATTCATCAATTCTTTCTGTTTCACACGCAACAATGCTATGACATTTTGTTTTCGAAAAATTACAGAATAATTTCGTGCAATGACGCGATACAGTTGCTTTGTCAGTATTGCGTGGTTTTCGTACACAATCACATAGGACTTGTCCTTCACTTATCCAAAAGATGATGGAGGAAAAGCCGCATCACAAAAGCCACTGTCGGTATGTCGAATTTTCCCCATACATCGCATCACCCTCGAATTCGAAATGTTGATTCGAACCAAACGTTCCTAAGTACACATCTCGCTGAATAATTCCTAGTTATCCCATTCATTAACTCATTCAAGAGTTCGCGATTGTTCAAGTTAGCGCGGGTTTAAATTAACAAGCACAATTCAATTCTTCATCTTCTCTTGCACTGATTTATTTATTCGTTGTTTCGTTCCAATTATTCGGCGGAAAACATTGTTGTCTTTTTCCACGTTCTCTCCATTGAAAACATTTTTGGATTTCTATCACAAAGTATAGATGACGTTACTGATTTATTTTATATTCCCGTCTCGTTCCCGCCAGAGCGTACCTGATCAAACTGAAAGACCAACGACTAAAGTCTGAAATCAACATAGCTACATTATCCCGGACTGATGTAATGATACGACAATTATGAATTTGTCTTATGATAAGAGTTGAATCCAACTTGTTGCAAATTTGTATTCTTTACTCTTCATCAACCGTCGAGGCCGAAGCCTTGAAACATTTTGTAGTTATGTAATAATGGGATAGCGAATTGGTGTGACCGAATCTTCATAAAAAAAAAATGTAATTTCATCAATTTTTATAGATTATTCGAACCCTTCAGTCGGATTTCAATGTAAATGATATCTGTCAGTGAACAATATTCGAATTCACTATTATTTGAGAATTTCAACTTCTCGTCCAATGTTCCATACGCACGATATGATGATTTCACGAAAAACCACAACTAGACTACATATAATTCCATACATAGGCGAAATTGCGAAGTATTTATCCTCCAGAAAGTGAATTTCATATTTTGCAATCGTCATTATGAATGTAAATTATATATAAAAACCCAATAATCATGAGCTTTACAATCTGATATAGAAACTTGTAACCAAGCACAGTCCTTACCTTCTATTACTTGTCCACATATTATGAATCCAACACTGTCATCAGTTATCTCACCACACAATATGTATATACAATCTTTCATATTGAAATTCAGTAGTTATTTTAGTTTTTTGAACTTCTATCCCATTTGAAATATCTATTAGATTACAGATGGCGGGATCCAGTGTGTCATACCTTTCACCATTATCACCATAATAACTATTCATATCATTAAGATGTAACACGTTTTATCGCCATGCTTATTGTTATGCAATGTGTAGTAAAAAATTCGAGAATGGAATTCCAATGATTGAATTAGTAACCAAAATATAATTAACCAAAATCGCAAAGCGCGATAAATATTATAGACATTAATATGAGCGATGATTTGTACCCCAACGATTCGTTACATCGATAATAAAATCTCAAATGAGCACTTAACACTATCAATTTTATTTGCTGCAACTTCACAGCTACAATAGAAGTTAATCATTAGACTCAAACGTTTCACTTTCTGATTTCTCAACATAACGCAAGAAAAAGTGTCGAATATGTATATTAGTATACAATATAAAGAATATCCTCACAATTAGTGAATAAAAAATGTCATTTTGGAAACTCGAACTAGCCTACATACAATCACGATCATTATAATATGCAGAAAAGTTCAAATTTCTTGCAATAATTAGCGATGGTTGCCGGCTGCGATGGCTGCTGCCGCCTGCGATGACGGTGGTGAATTTTCGACATTCCACACTCTTGTTTCGCAATACTCTTTTACCTGCAGTTGTGTATAGGTATAAAACACAGACATTCAGATATTGATTAACAAATGCGGTATTATATCTTACACTGCACTCTATTGCCGCTTCTTGACTGCCACAAATATATTCGTCGCCCCACGTGCATCGTTTAGTGGTATCGACATCTGCGCGTCTATCACGAAAATGTTCAGTCAAAAGTGCAAGGTTATCAATTGTTGAACATAAAACCATTTTTCCGCAGATATCTCGCGTATTCACATTCATTTTCAAAAGATTAACAATGCTCGGCCCATAGAATTCGAGCATTTTGATGCACTATATGAAAAATGATGATAATTATTATTGATCGATTCATTGACATCAGAAAAGTATACGTAAATGATTAACCTTCTCATATTTGTTAGTTGACACATAGTTGCAGGCCTTTTTCACAACTTGTTCAATTTTGATGTCAACTGATGGATTAGTCAATACAGAACCAATACCCGAAATGAGATCTCGACACAAAGTGCACTCAGCCACCGATTCTGAGTAATTAACATAAAATAAATAATTTATTCGAGTTTATGTTCATTCTACAAACATATTATTTGAATAATTTCATAAACACATACCTTTGAGAGGCTGCAAGTTATCAGATGGACATGCTTCCAATAACATACAAATCAATTTTGGATGAACTTGGTTTGAGAAAAGTTCAATGATTTTATCCGCATACATGTTGACAAAATTGGTGCATTTCTTTTCCATATCACCCGGTAAATATGTGCATGCTTCATGAACTATTTCTTTGACTTTGTCTCTCGTTTCAGCATCTTTCATGGCATCCTCAATATATTTCACAACGTATTGACACAAGACGCATTCCACATCTTCCTCAATGTGCTTCACAGATTTCATCGACATTATTTCATTGTGCGGTATTTCATTGGAAACTGTCAGTGAAAAAGTATAGATTATCAACATGAACAATTGTAATGATGAAAATACTGCCGTGTCAAATGCACATTGTAGTTCTCACTTATTTCGCCATCTTTGTTAAGTGGAAATTCAATTGGTGGAGCTATTTCTTTATTCTCATCACACAATTTTATGTAAACACAAACTTCCTGAGGTGTTAAGTCACTCAGTAGCATCTCAACAAGTTCCTTGCTATAACCCTCAACAAAATCTTCACATTGTTCTTTCAAACTTGACGGTAAATGGTTGCACAATCTATCTAATTCATCCACAATATTCGCCTAAAAATAAACGAAGCATTATTGATATCAAGAAGCACGGCGATGTGAAATAACTGGGTGAATATACTTCAGTCTTGTTATTCTTGATGACATTGTATATTTGTTCAACTGCAAAGAGACATAGTGGGCAACTTGGTTTCTCCTTTATATCACTCTCTATCATCCATTCTTTATTGAGATTATGAATAGTCTTTATCATCTCTTCAGACGGACATATGTGTATCATCGGGCACACCTATGTAGTTTCATCAATGAATATTGATTTTAGCGCCATAATCAAAGTACCATAATTATGTCTTACCACAGAAGGATCAATTTCTTGCGCTAGAAGAGCAACGATTGCCGCGCCATATTGATCAATAAATTCGTCACATGTACCTTCAACAGAATCTGGCAACTTTTTGCAAACTTTTCCAAGGAATGTCTTCACTTCATTCTATGGAAAAAATCATATTATTAATGATGAAGATACTGGTGATAATACCAACAAACATAATGATGATAGAAAATTGGGGGGATGTGATACCTCTGCTATGGGGTCAGATACGGCTTGTTGTATCTCATGTAAGAGGTATTCACAAAATACACATAATTTTTGACCTTTGACATCTGTATTCGGCATGCTTAAAAGAGACAACGGATTCGCCAATCTCTCAATTGGGAGTTGCATTTTTTCCGTTACATCTGTCAACACTGGTCTTCTAATGCCTGCACCATCGCGTCCCAAATTCTTTCGTTTATGATCTTGCGTATTGTCGAAAATACCCACTGCGTTTTTAACTGTTTCCGAAGGTAAAAGTGGCATTATTGGTGGCTGTGATTGTCCATCACCCGGTGATGGACAAATACCTCCCATCACACAAACCGCATTGCTATTCAATCCATGGACGAGATAATTGTAAATCACTGGATAATATTCATCAACAATGGCATTGCACTGGAGAACAGAATATGGCAACATTACATCCCCAAACTGGTTGAAATGAATCAATTTCGACAGTACCTGATCGGCGAACGACTTGGTTTGTCCACAGAGACCACTCAAAACGCGTTTGAACTCAGTCTCAGTAGTGTTCGCCACCAGAAGATCTCTGAGATGACCTACCAGTTGTTCACACAGTTTGCAAGGAAGGTCGTCATCTACATCAACCATACCTACACTCGATAATGGCCGAATTTCTACATCTGGACCCTAAGAACATTTTTATGGCGTTGAGAATTTCAGAATTACAGTCATCATATGCATATATCGATTTTGAAACAACAAACTTTGTCAGCTGCATTGGTATGTTTATGGAAGAGATGGCTGCATTGACCGGACAACAAGCAGAGGCTTCTTGAATTGAAATTATCTCGGAGATGATCGTAAATATCGGTGAAATACTGGAGTATGATATTTGCACAAGCATCGGATTGAGTACCAACATTCCTACATAACCCAAGCATTACTTCGAGGAGTTGATCACGCGATGTACTCTTGAATTTTTCCTCAATTCGTGTCGCGATTGTATAACATTTGGAGCATTCACTCGGTTTGAGCTCATCATCTTTCAATGACACAACGTTCTTTCCAAAGGTCTGTAACACAAGAAAATGAACCGATATTCAATGATGGGATCATACGTCGGTCACCTGAGGAACTTTCTATAGTCAATTCTACTTTTTGCATGGCTTCGTGCTCAAGAATAAGTTGATCGATATGTGGTGAGTTGCATAATCCCGAAACCGAACAAACCACAGATGGATTCATCTGTGAAGCAAGAGTTTCAACCAATTCGGGGATAAATTCATCCACTAATTTGTCACATTCGTCAACTATCGCTTGAATCTTGATCAATTTACAGCTCCCTTCGAAAACAGCTTTCAAATCTTCCTGAGTTTGATTACTCTTGAGTTGATCTCTCGCTTCTTGGACCATTTTTTTACAAATTTCACATACAGAATCGTCATCGTCAGCGACAATCGTCGTTGGCCATACTTTATCTATGCAATGGCGGGTTACATTGCAGCCGACCGCAATCCTGTCAAAAAAAGACAATGGATCAATCTCACAAACATTGTGAACTTCACAGTTATTTCTTTCAAATGATTGATAGTGATTTCCAACTGACGTTAAATTTTGGCACCAATACGACGGCCCCCAGGTACAGTGCTTCGCCCCTACGTTGTGTACTGGATTGACGTCAGCATCAATAACCGCTTTAGCAGTTGTACCTTCAAAAATGAATTCGATTCTTAGGAATAGAACACTTGAGGGTTACCATTAAATACACGCAGAATTGTTTTTCCTCCTTTCTGAGCCACAGAGGGATGGCGTTCACGTTATCAGCATCTTGAGGACTATATTCAACAGTTCACGGATCGAGCTATATTTGTTTGAACATGATAGTCTTCGTTGCTTCTCACTCTTTCCAACATCATATGTTTCAAATGTCTTTAAATATTAAATATTGAGTATATTTCAATATTTAAAAAAATGACAACAATGGAATGATAATATGTTTCGAATTGATAGCGAGAGTGATAAATAACAAAATACAGCAGCTCGAAATATTTTCTCCCACAGAATATTGTCAGACTTCCATTTCATCTCCCCGCAAATATCATTGACAGGAGATTCACCAATCCGAAATGATCATACTGCGATTCATTGCATTTTGTTGGAGATGTAGTGAAGGAAATGGAGAAGTATTGAGTCATTCCATTGAGCATTCCATTTGTGACTAATGCGAGCGACCGCCATAATGATAACAATTATTATTATAATGATTATGATGATGAAGAAAAGAATAATAATCGCAGATACGAATATGGAGCATTTTATTGCGATTTCGAATAAAACTTTTTAGACCCCTTGTAAAAATACAAAAATCGAAAACAATTCCTTTTGTTTATGTGACAGCAATTTACTTCAAATTGTGATTTCTATAAATTTATTCGACTTCGGGTGTTTTCTGAGAATTGCGCGTCAATGTATTTTTGGCAGTGAATTATCACATTAATCCCAATTACCATCCATTGAGTATACGTCACAACAGAAGAAAAATGATTTGCGTATTGAGTTGATGACAATGGTTGGATTCAAATATATTATGATATACACGTACCTGCGGTAAACGCGCAGAGCACGAACAAAATTAACTTCATTGTTGCGTGGATCAGTTTGTCTTATATCTGAGAACACTTAATGATAGCGATTAAAAATGAGAATTGGAACTTGCTAAATGACTTCAGACAAACGGACAAGAGACGATTGGGACGTCTTATTGCACTCTAGATTCCTCTTGTCTACTTCTGTCACAAAATAAAGCGATGAAATAATGTTGGGCATGAAGTATATAAATCAATCAAGAGTGAAATGACGTACATCTTCCGTGAGCTCTTTCATGCTATAAATATATATGTGTATATGTATGTAGAGCAAAATCGGTCAATGCTGTGACGCGATGGTAACTGACCAACAGTGATACCCAGCTGAGAAATATGCCTCGCCCTTAGTCTCTACAAAAAATATACTTTCATATTTTTTTCATATTATTGTTCTACGATGCAGACTACAACATATATATATGTGTCTGGAATTTTGTGAAAGAGATATAAAAGTTGTGGAACATTCACTGCAGCGAACTATCATGTAACGCAATAAATACATTGCAGAAGTGAATAGTGCTGCTATCTGAATTACACTATTCCAACAATAATCGCATATGCTGTTGAAATTGAAAATTTTCTTATTTATTATTTTATATTTTCACGGAAAAAAAAAACAGGAACACATAACTCAACACCAAGTTATCGTTTTTCATGTAAGATCACGATTATCTGTTGAATTTCATTTTCAGAATGCAGCATTATAATACGTAAGATGGATTTTCATCCAACTCAATAATGTATTGTGATGCAAGTTTTAAAACAGATCCAATTGGATCTGTAAATGGTCCTTAGCTACACTTCCATTTTACATGGGACTAATTAATATTTCATTATTTTAAACTAATATAATTAAATGTAATGTGTTTCCGTGATGTAGTGGTTATCATATCTGCCTAACACGCAGAAGGTCCCCGGTTCGATCCCGGGCGGAAACATAATTTTTTGCCATGTTTTAAGACATTGAAACAAATTTAAATCGTCAGACGTGTGAGGCTTCTTCTATAAACAGTAAATTCATCTCATATATGAATATATTGGCATAATTTTCATTCAAAACCAATCTTTTATATGCATCCATGTGAAAATGAACAGGAGTAAGATTCAGCAGTTAATACCAAAGAATACAGATGTACATCTGTATTCTTTGGTTAATACATTCAAACTAGATACTGTAGGGAACATTCGTATTGGCAATAGTCAATGAGGAAGAATATATGAATTCAATTCACAATGCTGTACACAGATGGCGCATGAGGTTGATTCAGTAGAATTCGTGTTAATTTTATAGATATGAATTATCGACCTAACAATATACTAGTATTCCCTTGCGACAAACAATTGCATCGTAAGAGTCATTTTTTTGTTCGCAGAACATTCAATGAACAACAGCATACCTACTCCATCATTTGATTCAATACCTTCAGGTATGTTTACAACTATGTAAAATTAAATGATGTGACCGTTATTCATTGCGGTGGATACAAACAAAGAGCACAAATCGAATTGTCAAATGCTGTCAATATTTTTTGACGATTGCTGAATATTGGGGTTAGTACAAGTCCCTCAGGTAAACCAGATGAAAGCTGGATACCGAAGTGGAGAATTGCTCATGCCTGTCAACATCAGTTTCCCATTTAATACGTCAGAGCAATTGGTGTAACCGTCTTTGATCCTATGAGCAGTATGTCCATCTCCCTTTCTCAAATCATCCGCTGTATAATGCAATACCACCCGAATATTCCTATTCGTTCTTGAAGCGGAGAAATACACGAGGGGGTTGATGAAATCCAATTTAAATTGACGCAAATCGGCAATTCAATTTTCCATCGGTGTCATAAGAAATCATTCCATATTACATTCTTGTAGGAATTCTGACGTATTTCATATTTTTTGGTAGTTTCTCTGCCTTGCTTATTTCAACTTCATTTTTCCACTTTTTACATATAGCTGAGAACGTGTTGCAATGATAACAGTTGATATATAAATAATGATAAAATACGATGAAGGACGAAGCAATGCGTGTTATGAAATGGCCTTGACACGTTATAACAGATGGTTATATTGCTATATAAATTTATTGTTCATGTACTTAACTATCGTGCATGTTTTCTCAAGGCATACGTTTAGTTTATTTTTATCATGTCATATACGGTAGAGAGCAGATAAAGTAGAACTACGCGTAAATGCCGAGAATTATTGTATTGATAAATGTATGATGTGTTGGTGGACTTTGATGTGCAGTCCATCATTATGTATAAAACACGAAAACAATGTAGGTGAGGAGTCAAACTGTAAATACATTCGCATGGGGACGAAATCAAGTATGGTATTATCCGACGGCCTTCGCGCGCGCATCACTATCATAGATCATCCTATTGTGCGCGAGAGGGAGTGTACACACATTATATTGGTGACATTATGCTGTAAGGTAATGTGTATGTACACACTCAGGGGATATAACGCGATCTCCGTAGAAGGGTCGACAAACGCAGGGGGGGGGGTATCACTATTAATATCGGATCGGCTGTAGTCCCACGAACACACCGTTCGGTTCTGGACTCGTTGTTCTTCCTTTCTCTCGAAATTGCCATATGTTCGCAATGTATGAATGTCTATAACGTTTACACAGGACGACTGTTTATCAGATCGCAATTTGGTGACATTATGATTCTAATGGCTCCCAGTTGAGGTGGATCGGCAGGTCTACCATTGTCCTGCCATCATTCACTCACACACAACGGCTTGGTAACTGAATCGAGTAGTCAGTTATTTTTGTCTCAATGCTTCTTTTCTCGTAAAAAAAAGTCCCTCCAATTTGTCCATCGAAGACTGCTAGTTATGCAATTTATATTGTCCCAACTGTTGTCATTTAGATGAATCAATATATATGTATATATATACCTAGGCCGGAAAATGAATTGGTACAGGCCCTTTGAGGGTTTTTAGATGGTTTGCCAACACCAACTGTGTTGACAGAGGGTGGACCGTACAAAGTAGACTGGACTCTTTCGATTAGCACCCCATGTAATTTATATTTCTATGATAATATACTTACGATAAGTATACAGCAATGCATATTCATAATATACCGAGTTGTACACATAATATTAGAAAGTCATGAGCGCGTCGAAATCGCCGGTTTGTCTCGCTTGAATGTAGATCATTGAGAATATAGAGTAACGGAAATGAATGTAATCAATTTATATAAATTGACCATGGAATGTGTTGATGGAAAAATGGGCATTTTGCATTGCAAAATCTGTGTAAACGTCAATACGTTTTAAACGATTACTTGGTATTTTTTAGATGAATAGTTTCGTATGATTTGAATAGAGATAACTGGAGAATGGATGATGATCGCATCATATTATTAGTGAAGCATTCTATGAGCAAGTACCACCACTTTGGGGGTTTATGTACCGAGCATATTCGACACAGGGATGAGATGAGGCAATGTAATAGTGACGGTTTCGAGGGGGAAGGGTGTAGGGAGGGCAACGAGCAGTACGGGAAGCAACGACCAAGCCTCATGGTGCATTATGCTCATATACGCACATATGCCTCATAGACTCGAACGCCGAACTTTGCACACCCTCTTGCAAAGCGATTTGGGTGTGAAATAAATGATAGTAAATTATACGCGTCAGCGTTTGTATGACAGTGCATGGTTATGTGTACATACGTAGTAGAGGGGCGAAGGAATTCAGAGAGAGAGAAACGGAACTGACGCAGTGCACGATCGTATTGCAAATATATTACCTAATTAATGCAATGAGACAATTCAAGCTCTGAAAGAATCTTCTTTCTCATTTGATCAACTGTCATCAACGTCGAATTATCTTCATAATCTGTACACAGAGATACATGAATGCTCATATGCAATGTTGTGCGCTTGTAGAGAAAATATGGTGCATTTGTGGGCTGGTTATACGATGATTAATTAGCGTGTGATGAATATGTATGAGAGACAACAAGCGAGATTGTTGCGGGGGAGTGAGAGAGTTTGCAAGGGAGGGAAGGGCGAGAGATATAAATATAGGTAGAAGGACATAGCGAACCCGCTTCATGGCGTCTATATCGCTTGTAACAACCAGGCTCAACTGCCGCACTCGTATACTCTCACGCCCTTCGTACTTGCCACAACCCCGCGTATTTCAGCTCAACTATGGCCAGAGTCCTCGCCGTGCCATGTTTAACAATGCGGTTCCTGGACCAAAAGGGCTTAGCTCTTGCCTCGCTCTCCATTTATATACCCCACATACCTACACATTGTATATATTCATAGTATATACTCCAGACATATATATAGATGTGGACACATGGAAAATGCGGAAAGTCACAATTGTCTCGAAAACCATTCGTTTTTGCTATTCCAGTGAGGCAAGGCTATGATGTGATGATGCATTTTCGATTATAACGATCCTCTGGTTGAGAATAATTGACGTGGTCACTTTTTGGTGGTGTTCTAACCCGTGGTGGAGAACAATACAAACAACTGTTCAGTTATAGATACAGAGCTGAGCATACATGTGTACATTGTGTGTACAGTATATACAGAAACTGGCACGGTTCACCAAGTGTCACCACATACGCCCACAATCACTGAAATTATTGTGCAGCTTCACAATCACCATTTGAACGAGTTACATCTTATATTCTGGAATTTAGGCGGCGATGCTACCGAAACATTTCACGCTGTTCGAATGCTCATCCTTATAAATTCATAAGCTGTTTTTTAATGTGTCACGTCAACATCCATATATTATTCATCCGTCAAAATCAACATCCACGTCCATGGTTATCTTTCAGCTTAATTTCTTGATGAGCCAAACCGGTTGGGGGTGAATATTTGTGCGGCGAAACCAACACGCGAACTGATTTCACGGGCCACCTGTCGCGTCACTGCCTCTACGCTATGCACACACATACTTATACGTACTCTAGCGTCAATTCTTTTGGTATATTAGATACGCAGGGCGCATAGAGATATTAGATACAAACAATACAGGGGATCCACTGGGGACAATCAATACTTGGATTACTCCAAAATCATTAACTCTGATGATTGGAGCGTGTGACCAAAACCCCACTGTAATTTTCAAACGAATGTAGGTATACGCTCATGATACAAGCTCAAATTTATCGCTCACTACATGAATTCCCTCGATCAATAGAGTTATTGGAATACAGGAGGAGGTAAAACTATGTTTTGCCATTCCGACATTTCGTTGGCGATACCACTCGCAAGTGAGGAAAAATTCCTTTCAAGAATGTTGAATGAGCGTGAAATTCCCATCGCCCTGACAACCTTGACGTGTGGTCAACGTCACAATGTGGTTGACAAAGCCTTCGACAGGAAGCTCTGTGCCAGCATTCAAATGCTAATGACGCAATGACCCTATCACCGTCTAATGTACACCAACATCAGGAGCATATATGCGCGAGAATCAAACCAAATATTGGCAATATCATCCCTCAACATTGTGCACCCCTGTATACAATATGTCCACCAGACGCCATTGAACACTATATATATATATATCCATATATAACAGTCATAGATACTCCCTCGATTGATGGTGGGAACGAGACGATGCCCATTTGAATGCGCGATTCTGGTACCAACGTCGATATATATGTGTATACATAAATATATGTCAACTTCAACTCATACAATATAATAGGGTTGGATGAGACAGTGAGTTTATCCTATGGCCAGAAATTTAGAGAGTGCGAGGAGGATTGCAATGGAGGATGCAAACAAAAGGATGTGGAATATAGGTATATGACGTCGAACATTTGAGCAGTCACTGCTCAAATTGAAAATCACAAAAGTTGGAAGTCACAAGTGAACAACAGCAGAATGGATGAGAGACGATTGAAGTTAGACGATAAGATGCATGGCCGTATGATGAATTGAAGACAAGTTGGAGGACGAGATCTTAGTATCAGATATATCTGTATTGACAATTGGACAATCGACGAAATGTTGATTCAGGGCGTGCAATGTTTCGCTTCACGTGTACATACTCATGTATATATGAGAACACACGCAAAGCTCCCCTCATTCCAATTCCAGCACGCGCCTCGATTACGCGATTACGCGATTACGCGTGTCATCTCTGTTACGTGCGGACCCCCGATTTTCGATGTGTACGTCTCAACATCCAAACGAGAAATGTATTCAGACAATGATAGAAGGAAGTTTTTGTCGTAATACGAGGGTGAGGGAGAAGAGAAGCGGAATAAAAATACAGCCAATGACGTGGAAAAATGCTTTTTAAATGCGAAACAAAATTTCTCTACGTCGAAAAAATAAAAATATTTTCAACTTCCTGACCCCCATCTGTTCCAATTTTCGCGTTTAATGAATCTCATACATCTATTATGATGAATCCATATGCACAGATTATTATGACGTGTTATTTTATATTATCAAAGCGAATATTGAAATAATTCGAACGGTATAATCAATGGTTATTTACCAACGTTAAATCTTATTATATACTACTTACACACGTTATCCGATTAAACGAATCGAATTGGCAAATGTATACATACAGTGAATGAAAATCTCACGCAGAGCGTTAGACCAGGGGGCGGTTTAGTCTGCATAGACCTCACTACGTGGACCATATACTGTCATCCAACAGTCATTGGCACGTGTTGACACGTGGCAGTGTGCCGCTTTTGTACAAACAATATTATGCACGCCCGTGCTTACATAAATTATTGTGGCTTTACTATTGGACGTCGGTATTGGCAGTCGCGGGCTACCACCTACTGAGCAAAACATATTAAATTATTCAACATTTATTTTATTTCACACATTCTCCTTGTATTCCTATATTTTCTGCTTCAGTGATGTCTTACACATTGCTCATATTCACTGTTGTAAATCAGCACGTTCAGCCGTCTTGGAGAGAGTTTCATGTCTAACTGATATTTTTTCGTCTACTTCCCAAGGATGATCTGCAGTCATCGTGGGTGCCATTCCAGAGGTTTATGTCAGCAACCACTGATTGGAGCTGTTGTATAGGTGTATGCCGCTGTAGCCGCTGTTATATTTTAATCCTTTCTATGTTATAAACGCTTCGAAGCTTTAAACCCGGATGTCGCCTCTTGATATATATGAACGTGTGTTTGCCTCATTATGGTTTAAACGGTTATATGAGAGAGGCCACATGCTATTATAGTTTGTTAGTAAACGTGTTAATTATACCAGTGGCATTTCCAGCAGTAACGGTTGTGCATATCACGTGTTAAATCGATGATCATCTCACTCGGTTCTACCAGCATACGTATTCATGATTGTGTCTTGTGCATGTGAAAAATCATTCGAGAGGTCTTCCAGCTGAAATTGCTGATGACGAACAGGTGACAATGGATATGCGATGCACTGAAAGAATAAATTCAAAGCGTGGGAGATTTGATTTAGGTCAAACTATTAAAGTTTCCAGATTATGTACACAACGGTCAACACTGAATCCCACAGGAGCCCTCGAATTTCATTTCAAAGATATATAACACAAAAATTTTGCTGTTCACTTGGAAATATCTGAAAAAACAACGATGCATCCCCATTATATTTTGAAAATATTCCATTATTTGCATACACCATTATACAATCACGATAAAAACGCAGAATGGTTTTTGCTGGCACACATCGACAGTTGTTATCAAGACAATTATTATAATATAACATCGATAAACACATTCATTATTCATTCTTTATTTTCTTCATAATTAAATACATTATTTTTCCTTAGAAGATTACGTCGATTCGTGAACCTATTGATGACTCAAAATGCTGGCCGAACAAGTGGATGGGGATTTTCTTTCCACAGTCAAGGCGCGATCAGAGGTTATGACGAAATCTGGTTACACATTTCTTATTTGATCACGAAAAAATATGCCGAAGCATGATAACACTTGGCCAATGAGGTTATCAGTTTACGATCGTCTGTTCACTCATCATACGTTCAACAGCATTCGTAAAACTTCGAATTTTCATGAGAAAGATAGGGTATGTCAATTTATGATTTCATTACAGTTGATAACAAATTTGAGATCCATGATTTTATTTCCGCAGACACCAAATGATTCACTCGATTTTGCACTTTCATCAGTTTACATTCACAGCGAGGATCATAGTGTTCCCAAATGTTATGTATTAATGCAACCGGAAACACTCAATATGCGAAGATGGAATCAGACCAAAAATGTACAGCACAGCCTGAGCGAACAAAATCAATTGAGTGAATTGTCAACGATAATATTGTGACTTTATTTTGTATAGATATCGTCTGGATTATTGAGAACCGATAACGTTAGTAGAGAAAACAAATCAGCCGCCAAATTTATGGAATCTAAAATTGACAAACTAAAAAGTTCGATAGAAACATCATCACGATCAAACAGATCGAAAATGGAAAGATACGCTTGTACTTTCCCTACCTTGATCGAAAGAAATGACGGAGATTCAGATGACACAGAACATATGAGGCAAGCAAGGTACGAAGAGCACAATCGATCATGCGTGAGTATAAGAAATATAAAAACTCATCATTAGATCAGTTCTTGTCGTTAAAATTTGAGTCGCAATACTTAGGAATACATTAAAATTAGGAAACTGTAATAAGTGAACACGGTCAAACATCATTGGTGAAAAGATATTAGAGGAAAGCATATAGTGGGAATTCGATTGGTATAAAATCAGCAGGGAAACATAATCGTGTGTGTTCGGAGGATAATTTTGCATCATCTGTGCAGGGTGTAAAATCTGGTGTTGTAACGATGACAACAACACAAGAGGCCGCTCAGGAAAAAATGAAAAATAAAGTTTTCGATGAGGCGCGACAACGTGAGACTTATGTCGCACAAATGCGCGCTATTCAGAGGATTCATCCAAGTTGTACCAGGTTAGCCATCGACAGTGCTCACACGAATCAAACAAATCCTGGCTACAGCCGTAAAATAGACGGGACGTTTTACGGCGTGTGAATGCATCGGATATATCCACCAATGAACGTATAAGAATAAGATTACATTAGCTTCGAAAGTTTTCCATACCTGTAATTATGCACTCCTGCTGATCACGAAATGCTTTCATTTTGTCCACAATATTATATCTATTTCTGCTTCTGTAGGAAATATATCAAGTTCATAATACATATCAATTGATTCTGGTTGTTCTATTTGGAAGGAAAGTTATTTTAGCAAAAATTCATGTAACAACGACTCTTATTGTGTAGATACACGAATTCTCCGCAACATCAGAACACACGTCCAGAAATGATTGTCTATAGTGGAGGATCCCAAGATACTTCCACCATCATCTTCATTCATCCTTCTAATTCTCCCTGCTCCATAAATATAAAATCAATATGAGACATTCAATAATACATCATCAACCATTTATATCGTGCATGAAATATTGGATTAATTTTGATATGTAACTCAGTGATGTGGAAAGATGATATCTTTCATATTGCTGCTAATTCAACCATGAGTACAAAACATCAATACTGTTATCTTGATCACGACGCCGAATTGAAATGTGGGCGATGGTATCAAATGTCGAGAGCAACCCCATAGAGACACCACTACCAATATTCTACCTACATCGGAATAATGATAGTAGCTTCGAACAGCGGAAGAAGAAAATGACGATGATTTATTTCAATTTATAACAACAACAAAAGTGTGAAAAACGACTGCGAATGTGATTGAGAGTTATCACAGAGATGCGGTCGAGACTCATCACGTTATAATCCATGTTTGTAATAAGCCAACGTTACACTGCCAAGGGTAGAAACATTGGATGAGCCAATGGATATATAGTATAACCTATCACAATCACATATGCTCCTCATGGAATATCATTTATTTCCCCCCCCCCCCCCCCCC
>JABMBR010004558.1:5406-23657 GCA_018881525.1 Meteorus sp. PSUC_FEM 10030008
TCATTCCACTCAACTTGTGGTTGCTATTGTCACTCATTCCAAATTCTTGTTTGGAACTACCAAAATCATGCGTTTGTAATCCGCCAGTTTGTACATTTGCCCCAAGAATAGAATCACGTCCATAAGAATTCGGATTAAATCCACTCAATTCGTTATGGCTACTACCACCCATTTCGTATTTTTGCTGCGATTTATCGTATTGTGTCATCTCAGGAGCGCTTGGTCTATATCCTACAGTTTGACCATTAGATTCATAAATGTTGGGCTTTGGTCTCATTTCTACATTGCCGCTGCTTCCACTTTCGAATTGATGATGAGAGTTATCAGGTTCGCGTGGTTTGAATCCACCAGATGGTACTCCAATACTGAAGACGGGTCCATATGAATCTGAATTTGTCCCACTAAATTCAGGATGACTACCACCCATTCCAAATTGAAGTTTTGACTTATCATATTGATTTGTTTCCGAGCCAACAGGTTTATGAACTGCGAAATGATTAGTAGACCCATGAACGTTGGAGCCTGTACCATCTGTATTCAATTCTACATGACTACTACTTCCGACTACAATTTGATGATGGGAAGAGGGAAGTCCACCTGTTTGGAATGTCCCCGACTGTTCACCGCGTCCAACGGTGTTATCACTGCCATATGAATTTGAACCTGGATTACTCAATTCAACATGGCTACTACTTCCAACTCCGACATGGTGATGAGTATTGTCAGGTTGATATGCCCCAAATCCACCTGAATTCATTCCATCCCCAATAATCGATCCATGACCATGAGAATTCGTGTTCAATTCATTTGATGCGTGATTGGCGTTTCCGCCTACTCCAAACTGATTATGAGAACTACCAGATCCGTGCAAATGGAATTCACCGGGTTGTACTTCTCGTCCAACATTATAATCATAACCATGAGAGTTGGTACTGGATCCGCTCAATTCAATTTGACTGCCACCACCCATTTGGATTTGATGCCTTGATCCATCAGATCCTTGTGTGTCGTAGCCACCCAATTGTTGTCCACCGAGTTGAACAGTATTTCCACGAGAATTCGAGCCAGATCCCGTTTCACTAAATTTTGTATTTCCACTCCCACCCATTATTCCTCCTTGCTGAGAACTACTGGGTTCATGTGATTGCCAACCACCAGATTGTGCGCCAAATCCAACGTTAAGTCCATGACCATGTGAAATGCCAACGGAACTACTTATATCATGGCTACCTCTGCCTCCCATTTCAAATTGATGATGTGAATTATCAGATTCATGATTCACAAATCCACCAGAATGTGTTCCATGTTCAGTGCTCAATCCGTGACCAAGAGAACTTGAACTCAACCCACTCAAACTGTGTTGTCCACCGACACCAACTTCAAATTGATTCTGATATCCACTTGAGCCATGAGATCCATAACTACCAGAACTATGTCCGCTAATGTAGCCGTTAGGTTGATGATTTTGAAATGAATTAGAACCCGATTCAACTACTGCGTGATGTCCATTACCACTGACTCCATATTCATGACCAACTTGGCCATATCCCTGACCTTGTATGCTACTCGACTTGTCTATTCCAAACCCACCGGATTTGTGTAGGTGAAATCCGCGGTCGGATTTCCCGACATCAAGATTGAAATTACCTCCAAATCCGAATGATTTATGTATCCCGAATCCACCGCCTACTCCACCGTATCCCTAAGAAGAAAGAAAATATATCTTCAACGTCAATGGTAGGAATTAGATGTATACACCGTACCTTTCCACGATATTCTGGTATGGATATTGCTGCATTCGTGTTTACCTGTTTTTTATCCTGTCCATGATGAAGCCAGTCAAACAGAGTGTACTTAGATGGTTGTTGGGAATCCGTCGTCTTTAATTCCATCTCCGGAAGCACAATTCGTTCATTTGAATTATCGCCTTCATCTGCTCCATCAGCAATTAATTCAGAAGTTGCATCTTTTGTCACAGATTGTGATGATTCAGTATCAACTAAATTGACCTATGTAAAAATAGTTTCTCCAGTTTATCCTCTCGGTAAATTATCATCATTGAACCACCGCCAACAAATAGATACCTCTCTTTGTGACCGTTCGGTATAAGGAGTAGTCTCCCAATCCGATGAAGGTGTTCCAGTTGTCATATAATCATTAACATCCACTTGGTTCTCATTTGTTACAGTATCATATGATTGACTTGGGTCGTACAATGGAGCTACCATTGATTGAACCTAGTGGAGAATCAAATTCATGAAGATATCTGTTGTTGGAATTACTGACAATAAAGTTTGATTATTGGAGATTGAGTCCCAATATTCACCTGGAGCACTGCGCATCCAATGAACGTCCAAAGATAGAATAATCGAGACGAATTCATCTTTGTGATCGGTCTTGTTTTCAGCGAAGTGAATGGACCTCTTCTGATGACAAAACTTTACCTGAACAGGGTATTTATAATCGGAAATTTTATTATCGATATAATCACATCAATATTATATTTATTGTATTCCAATAATTATGTAATCATTGGAATGAAAATTAATCAAAATTAGTGGAAATGAAATGATAAGATCATCAACAGTAATAATTGTGTCAATAACATTAATTATAGAGATGAACATAATGTATGGAATATATGTCATTCTCGATCGAGAGTTTTGTTGGTCAAACAAAAGTGATATTTGCATATTCACTTCAAACATTGATGTTGGAGTAATGGTTTAAGGCATATTATGTAATTTTATTGCTCATTAAGCAAAGTAATGAAGTATGAATAATATCTTGTGACCTTAGTTAACGATTTACTGTCGAAGATGTTATGTAATATTTTATTTAGAGTAACTCTGACAATGAACTATTAGACTCAATTCGTTATCACATTGATATAATTGATTAAATGAACAATAATGAACACAATTTTGATTTTTTTCAGTAATATATTGATTGTTTGACTGGTTCTTATCTGTACTGCACTATCTGAACTGAATCTTTGACAGTAATTGGACTAATACCATAATTTCTCCTATTATTATTTATTTTTGTTCAGTAGGAAGCTCTGGATTCAGTGTAAAAAGTTATTTTGAATAAGTAAAGGAATAATTGTTCACTTGATCTAGATCAAGTAAATAATGAAAGTCATGATGTTAATTCATGTTCATCCGATTTTTTTCGGAAATAAACTACGGCAGTTCATACTTGATTGATTTCCTAACTGATAGAACATGAGCAATGACACGATTGAGGAGTGAACACTGGATGTTTCCGTTTCTTCTTACATTGAAATATGCAGCAAGAATATCACAGAGCTATGGAAATATCGAAGCTCTTTACAGCTGGGAAAAATTATGGTGAATTAATTACTTGAGGGAATGTAATGTATTTTATATGTGAATAATTAACAAATCGCTTTAGAAATGGATATATTTATTGAAGCAATAGCTCACCAAATACGAACTTTCCAAGCTTATTCACGACTTATAATAAAAAATCGAATCACAAAATATAGATATTTGACAAATCTCATTCAGCAATAAATAGCGATGAAAAATCAGTGCGTGTAGTACAGTTTCACTCGATAATGAAAGCAGCGTGTTTCCCCATTATATCAGTGTGTGTTATGTTATACACTAGACATTTTTTGGCATGTGAGCGAATTCGATGTTTTCAAAACTTGATGTTCTTTTCTTTATGACTGTGAAAAGTTGTAAACTGGATATCGTGGTGCGAAATGTCCTTGGTTACCCATTACATGTTCGGATTCGCCTCGTTCACGCAGACTTCGTACTGACCAACCGGCTTCTTCGTACGACGGTGGGGCTGGATTAATAGTAGAGGGAACAGAATTAGTCTAAATGCATAATCGAGTGAGTAGAAATACATTCAGTGACGTTTTGATGTACTGTTGACAAAGTTAAGAAAAACCGTAAAATACTTCACTGATACTCACGTAAATTTGGGTAGATATTAGGATTTGGTTGGATCTGGGCTGGGGTATCTGAGTTATAATTAGGTGGGGGTTCAGGTGCTGAGGGAAGTGTAGAGGGGTATCCACTTCCTGGGGAAAATTCGGGGTATCCACTCGGATACCCACCATAAGTTGGATCCGCTGATTTATCAGGGTAATTACCCCCACCACCAACACCATCACCACCATAATCCATTCTGTTTGAAGAAGGTGAAATCGATGGTAGATAATTTGCTAGTGGTACAGTGCCAATGAATACCAGACTATTGCTTTTCAGATTCCTGTGGTGCCTGCTCAACACAATCAAAGGAAAACAGAATAACTGAGAATTAATAACCAGCATTTTTCAACAGGTTGTTGAATGGGTTTCATTTTTGTGGAAACATTCCGCTGAATGTTGTAGATGAAGTCGTATTTCCATCGGGATGAATCGATGACAAATGGGAATTTCACATCATATATTACGCAGTTATCATTCAATTGAACAAAAGTCCAACCATGACCTGGTCATATTATTTCTCGGCCGTTCAAATATTAACTTACCCGAAAAAAATTCATTTGTATTATCAACAACCTGATTTGATGTGTCAATATCAATTTCTTTCACATCGTTAATCAACAAAATCATCAATTCATTTCCCTTTCCAATCGAATGTTTCCAACAAACCCACAACCGAATGAAAGTCAATCAACAGTGAATTTACCATCCCATAATGCAAGCTTCAATCTTCAAGTTATATTCCAAATCAATGAGACCACAGTTAGTGAGGTTGGAAGGTGGTAATGGTGGAATCTCAAGTTTCTGCTCATAATCTGATGTTGCATGCCCTTCCACTGGACCTTTACTTACTTCAGCAACAATTAATTTCTCTCGTCGTGTAGCTGTACGTGGATTATTTGCTTTGAATGTTACAATTTTACGAAGAATTAATTTAACCGTTTCAACAGTTATTCCAGATTGATTGTCGATGTTCATACGAGCAGTCATTGCTTGACCTGGCACATATCCTTTGACGGGAAGAATTACGTTGACATTTAATGGTGGTGATCCACAACACAAACAGCAAAATGTCTTGCTCATTTCCACATGTATGGGTTCCTGTCAGGACAAGGCAACAATCATTTCAATGATATTCAACATTTATAATTATAGATCTATAACAATAAGTGAATTCGCTTCTCTTTTTTAAAACTTACAGCCGCTCTAGGTTCCTTATTCAAATCGAAATTAGACACGACCGTGAATGCCATTTTCGTTTCGTGATCAAATTTCCAAGGACGATCGATAATTGCTTTAACGGTATAACGGACGTGTCCGTAATCATGTTCGAAGCTACTTGGCAGATTTTGCGGTAATGCACAAGTGAATGGATACGAATTTTCTCCTACAGGTAATTCTATTTCACCTCCTGTAACAATGAACTGAGATCAATCAATTTTACAAAATTCAGATATATTTTCCCATCATTTTCCTGATTACTCCTGATAACGACGAACATATAGTCAGTTCATTTCCATTCATACCTGATGATGATCCCGCAATGTTGTATTGCATATTGAAATACTCTTCATGTCCAGTGAGAGTTTGCGATTCGTTCTCATAATGTCCTTCATGATTTATTTCTTGTCTATCTGTTGCCCAACAAGTATTGGCTTCACCTTTAAGCTTGACATTTATCCCTGCAAGAAATGAAATTACTAAACCGGGTCTTCTTGTAATACACATGTTATATGCAAATTTACATGGATAAAAAACAGTAAAGATGAGAAATATATAAAATTGAAGAGAATAACGAAAGATGTAGATGAGGTAAAGCAACAGAGATCAGATATACGGATGATGAATGGCATGTAGTTGTACCCACATCTGTGCTATAATTATAACTTGAGATTTTACGGCGAGTTCTAACTTGGTTGGCTGCGATGTAGAAGTATTCAAGGCAAAATGATCAAGGCACATGGTTTGAAAGAAGAAATATATTCTTCAAGCCCATCCAATCGTCCAACAATTTCTTGTTCATTATTGAAAACATTTTTATTGTGTTATTCAATATTTTTATAAAAAATATTTCACTTTATAATCCAACATAAAAATACAATTTGCTTTATATCAAAGATGGAGAAATATTTGATGAGAATCCGTCCTCACATTCAATTATACTCAAAGTTGATTAAATATTCTTTGAGGCGTATTAAATATGGATTGATATTCACTTCAATTGACACATATACGAGAGATTATATTCGCATAATAATGATGGAATATAAATAATAAAAATATAAAAACTCACCACGTATTTTCTTTGGTGAATCCAGGTTAACAATCACACGTCCAGTTAATGTTTGTCCTGGATAATAAGTATTCCATGGATTATCAAAAATAATGCGAAAGTCTTTGAGACCCATTGTTTTGCGTATAATGTACACTCTCTCGTTGCGATTTACTATACTTATTACCGCTGCAATTGTAGAATTCACACATGTATATATATTTTTTTTTGCCACGGACAAAACATCGTACGAATACAAAATGCTACTTACTGCATTCAACTGTTATCTTACTTGTTGTTATATTTCCAGACTAGACAACGGTCCATTCAGCACATTCTGTGGTTGATTATGAGAGAAATAACATGACAAATACCAACGTGTCCACTGAGCTTTGTCTTTGCAAAATTCTGTACACGTTATTTTTATTATTTCCCACAACATTTGTGTCGTGGGTGAATATACGTGTGTTCTATATTCAACCACAGAACATAACTACTCGAGTGTATAATGATGAGATTCACCACGACAGAAACACTTGGCGGATTGCATTGCCACGCGCATGCTTAACCATGAAGATATTCGAGTGAGAGGAACACCATGTTTTGATACGTGACGTCATTCAATGCTAAATAGTGACGAAGTTGATTACGTCATTGTTGATAATGGTATAATTTGCAGGAGATGAAAAGAGGTGAATTTTGAAGATAAATTGAAAATTGCGATTCCGTTTTATGGCATATTATATTATATGAAAATACCATATTTATTGAGACTTTTGTTCAATTGTTTGATGTAGTTGGGGTCGCTTGATTCATCGAAGAACAATCTCCATGGTGTTTTCCATTAGACGATGTTTTTTTTTATGGAGATTCATTTACTAATTACGATTGTTAATGGTCCACAATCTAAATACAGCACTCTAGATGTAAAGAATGAGGTATATAATTATTGTACACATTTTTTTCCAGTTCAGTTGTCACCAATAACAGATATCAATCTCACTGGAAATTCGATGAATAAAAATAGAAGTCGGATCAACTTTTGATACATAATGAAGATCAGGACAGTATTCAAACTCGGCCACTCATATCTTGATTGATTGACAACTTAAGAATTCCATGCGTCACGTCTCCGCTGAATCCTCATTCCGACTACCAAATAATTGAACACATAAAAAGTGGGAAACTGAAACAGACAATGAATAATTTCCCATTCATCGCATGACCTATATGTGATACAAAGCAACACTTGTCAACATTCTTCACGTTGAAATCATTTGTGAACTTCCCTCAATTCTTCTCATCTTCATTAGAGCATCAATTATCATATGCAAAATTTTCATGAGTGAAACGTTGCCATCGCACGTCCGTTCTTTAGACAAGAAACTTCTCTCCCTCTTTCTCATCCTATCTCATTCCCTTCGTACACATAAACCTTTATTACTTACCTGTATAGAAGTTTACAGAACAAAAAGTTCCATCGCGCAAGTCTCAACCAACGGATCGTCTATTGATCGCATTCAGTCGGTGGTGAGTTGCTGGTTGGGTGAAATACACTCTGGTGCACGGATGCACGTCGTTTAAATAACGCCCTTATTCATTCTTCAATTTTATGAAATAGTCCTTGTATGAAGGCGGAATAATCAACAACTGAGATCATCAGCAACACAAAAATTCCATAATAAACCAATTACTATTGTGGTCTTTTATTGTTTAAACGGCCACAATGGTCGATAGTGTTTTTGAAGATGGACCATTGATAAAACCCGTTGAGTCTGGTGAGTAAAAAATCAATTGAATCATTTTCCATATAAATATATTTGCAAATGTATCTCTGATAGTCAAATGAATTATAACATGGATCGTCACTCTACATTTTAAATTGGTTAGAACAATACTCATTATTACAATCAGATGTCGTTTTTCATATACGTACGGTCGATCATGGAAGTTGTGTACTATCCGAATATTCCAAGGTGAAATTCATTTCATAATAATTGCTCCGCGATCATTTTTTTTTCATTATATACTTCTAGCTAAATGATTTTTAGTACGCAGAACTGATGAAATTGACTCGGGTCGGCGAGTTTTCCAATTAATGTCACGCAATTTGATTGGGTATAATGTTTTCTACAACATACAAATATATATACATGTACAGATCGAATGATGATTCATAATATCGTGTGTGTTCTTTATTGTAATGCAATCGGCTAAGTTCGAATGCTAAATTTAGTTGCACTTTTGATTCGAGTGGAAATCGGTAGTGTGATTGTCAATGAGTGGTAATGAAGTTTCGAATGATCTGAATCAATGAAAGAATATTAGAATGAAATGCATTGGTGTAAAGAAAATTATTATTTAATTTGCAGTATCAACGAATACTCTTGTTGGAATATGCATCGCAGCAGCCGCTTTGATATGCGCCGCCGCAATGACCTGGTGGTTATGTCGTCGGCGTCGGGAACACATAAAACTGAGTATGGATAAATCTTTGGCTTTTCGACCGCCACATCGTAAACCAACAGCTGTGAAAAGTCCTGGCAGTACAAGTCATTATTTGAAGAAAAGTCCAAGTCCAACTGGGCCGGGAAAGAGTCCACCAGGTTCGGGTGGACAAACACCAAGTCCTACTGGTTCACAACCCCAACAACAACCTAATAATAATAACAACAGTGTTAATAACAATGCCACGCTGCAGCCACGAACACCATTAGGTAATGGCTCGCCAATACAAACACCTGGTGAAATTACGTTGACAATAGAAAATGAAAAAGATAAAGCTGAGTTGGAATCAAATGAGAAAACTGAACGCACCGGCGTTGTCAATGGTGATACGAATAATAAAAATGGACTTGGACAATTGGTATTCAAATTAAGATATCAAGCTGATCAAAATGCGTTGGTTGTTACGGTGGTGAAATGTAAGGGATTACCAGCACGTGGTCAACAGAATGCTACAAGTGACCCGTATGTCAAATTACAATTGTTGCCGGACAAACAAGATCGTGTTAAGACACGTGTATTGAGGAATACTCGTGATCCAGTTTATGATGAAGACTTCACCTTCTTCGGTATTTCACAGAGTCAATTGCAGGTATTCTTATGAATTTTTGTATAATTTAAAAATTGTTTGTTGTGGTGCGCGAAGGTGATTTATTCTTTAATTGTGAATTTGAATTTATACGCGTGGAGAACACTCTCGTAGGCAGCCACAAACATTTATAAAGGGTTATTTGAGATGTTCATAGACATAATTGTCGCGAACCAATTAATTGATTAATTAGATGGGTCTTTGATCAATCAATTTAATTAAGATTGCGATAAGAAGTGTCTTGTGACGTGTGTTGACAACTGGGATATTATTCGAGATAAAAAGAAAGACGCTGTGGTAACAATCGATTCTCCGAGTCAATCGAATTACTGGGATAATTGATGTGACCAAAGATACGCAAAAATAAGTTGATGTTCCTGTGATGAAATTTAACATGCGATTTTTATTCTATTCCCAATTGTTTACCCATTAACTTCAATTTTGCGAGAATGTTTCTTATATTCGTTCGTTTTTTTTGTTCGATGAACTGTCTTATGTTCAAAATGAAAATCATGAAATATTCAGGTTCAATTGATGGAAAATAATTTCTAAATATGGATTTCTTTTTTCTTACTCTTTAAAGAAAATCAGTCTGCACTTTGTAGTACTGAGTTTCGATAGGTATTCACGTGATGACATGATTGGTGAAGTTGTATGTTCTCTATCGTCTATATCCGGATTGGAAAATTCTGACAATCAACAAATGTCCCTGTGTCGAGAAATTTGTCCACGAAGTTTGAAGGTATTGAATAATGTTTTTAGATTTACCCTCCATTTCCAAACATTTGAGACTAAGATATGAATAACTATTTGTAACTCATTATTGGTCATATAGATCCAATCACAAGGAAGAGGCGAATTATTGGTATCATTATGTTGGCAACCAGCTGCCAATCGATTGACAGTGGTCGTATTGAAAGCAAGAAATTTACCAAAAATGGATGTAACAGGACTTGCTGATCCCTACGTTAAGATTTATCTACTTTACGATTCACAACGTATAGCTAAGAAAAAAACACATGTTAAAAAACGAACACTCAGTCCTGTATTCAATGAATCGTTCGTTTTTGAAATACCAAATGGCACTGATGGACTCGCCAATATTAGTCTCGAATTTATGCTGCTTGATTGGGATCGTGTTACTAAGAATGAGGTAAATAAATTCATACAAATAAAAATAATTCATATGCAACATGAACTAAAACAATCGATGAAAATTGATTTTTAAGGTTATTGGACGATTGGAGTTAGGTGGTGCCAAATGTCAAGGATCAGCCCTGAATCATTGGAATGAAGTTTGCAGTTCTCCACGACGACAAATTGCTGATTGGCACAAACTCAGAGAGTAACATGTTCGTCGTGTTAATTCGTGATTTTTAGCGCCAAATGGCCCCCTCCTTTCTCTTCATCCTCAGGATCCTTTTGTCCTCTGAAATCGCATGAAAAATAATATGCGATCTTCACCGCTACATTGTGCATGTGCATCATGTAAAATTCATGTAAATGACTAGAAGGAGAACAAAACAGTGTGAGATAAAGATATCAATTTTATAATAACAAACGAAATCATTTTTGATTTATCTCGGGCCAAACGAAACAGAAGAAAAATAATAGCATTGAAGCATCGATATACAAACATACACACATTTTAAATAGGCTCATTGACACTCGGTGTTTAGTTATTAACGTGCTTTCAATTGATCCTTCGGGCGGCCTCGTATTAGTCAGTAAATTTTCTTCTCATAAAAGACATAATCCTCGTGTAATAAGAAAATGACAAAAAGGAAAACTTTGTGATGCATCAGAAATGGATGCTTTTAATCAGTATGAATAAAAAGGTATTAAACGTGAAAAATAGAAAGGAACATACTGGAGAGTAATCATTGCTGCAACACAATCAGACAATGATAAAAAATGAAAAAAAATAAATAAACGCTTTTGGAATAGAAATTGGCGATGAAAGAAAAAAACAAAAAAAAAGAATAATAGCGAGATATATATTTATTGTATTTGTGTGCGCGTCATAATCTCTATTTCGTGACAGTATTTAATTTTTTCAACACACATATTTGCTATTAAGAAAGAATAAAAGAAAAATGGATGAATAAACTCAGACGATCTTAATATATACGTAATGTAATGCAAAATAATTTTTGCTCATTATTTTTTTAAGTATGAGAAAAAAAAGTTGAAATTTTGTTAAGGAAAAATATCTTGATAAATTGATCGTGATGAAGGATGAAAGGGGAATTTTATTGGATGACTTATTATCGGTCTATCTTGAGATTGTATATATGTAATTGATGTTGGTGAGGTTCAGTTGGATATGTGCTGTATTGCCCATAAATTGTCGAGTGATATTCCATTGTGTAGTTCGGAGCTCACATTTTTTCGCGCCTGAATTCAATGTTATTTTCCATCATTCCTGGATTGCACTGCTGAATTTGTCATTTATTTCTGAATTAAAAACCATCGTGATCTTCTATTATCATCAGTATGACTATACAACGATATATTCTCAAAATGCGAATGTTGAAAGAAGAAAAACTTTCCATTTACTGTCATTATTCGATATCCAACAAGGAAAGAAGAAAAATAAATATGAGCAATGGATATTGCTCCACTTTTTCATTGTATCAATAAATAGTGAATTATTTCAAAATCGAGAATTGACAAGAAAAAATCATCAGGAAATATGTCATCAATATATTTATCTGTATATTATCATCGCAACTTTATGAAGAATGAAAATCTGGAAGAGTTCAATACTCGATTGAAAGTAAAAACGTAAAATGTCGAACCAGAGAACATCACATATATCATGAAGACTTATTGAATACACCGAATGAATTGAATTAATTCTGAATACCTGAAGAATGAAAAAAAAAAAAGCAAAAAGAACGCAAGAAGAATTTTCCTTATTAATGACATAATGGCACAGACGATGAAACACATACAGCATTATAATCAACAAGTGTTCGGATATTTATTTATGAATTGCTGTACGTGGATAATAAAATGATTGGTGGAACTATTATAAGTTTAAAGTATATCATTGATTAGAGCGTTCTTCAAATTGTTGCTTTGCCCGTTGCTCTTTTCAAGGTGGAAGAGAAGACCAAGACAGTGTCAATAATCGATGAGCATGATTTCATAACGGAAAAACAAATGCAAGGTAGAGAGGAGAAGATATTGACATGATGGTTAGACAGGAAATGCCTAGATGGTCACGAGTTTAAATGGAACCAAAAAATTCTTTCGTGTTTCGAATGATATGAAAATAGTTAACTGTGGAATCCTGTGCATCAATCATTAATTGAATTTGTCAATATTTCCATGAAAAATCGTGGACTACATTTAGAGGAGGCAATCATTATATAAATTGTGTTGATCACATCTACAATAATTGGTAGTGTACTGTATTCCATTGGTCTTCATTGTTGAATGATACTTATTGGTTAATTAATTTACAATAATACATATATTTCAGCTTTATCGAATGTTATTTCATTCATACAAGGAACAATCATGTCATTTTTATGTTTGGTGGGAAGGAAAGAACTGTTGGACACATTCATGAGTAGCATACAATATTTGGATAGATTTGAAGGCTGTGCGGTTAATAAAATAATTGAAAATATGGAATATCTTTATTTTGTGTATCCAATTGTAAATCATCAACTTAATTTAGATAAGGTCGAGAGTTTGAATATCAACGAGAATATTCATGAGAAGTATATGATTATTACAACGTAGAAATCCGAAGAGGTAAAAATATTGAATAAGTGGTTGATAATGAACCATAATTATTGTCGTCAATTTGGCTCGGAGTGTGTAGAAAAATTAGAAAAATATTAGTTCGTATTCTCATAAATGCAGACAGATGAGCCAGCTCCTAATAAATTCACACAGAAAAATTCTCATCGAAAAGTGTAAATGAATGATGACATTTATGACAATACACTCGATCCTATATATAATAAGAATGGTAACACTAAATTGTCGTTTTGGTCTGTTAAACCTTCAGTGAACGATATTGCAGCCACTAGAAATACGTGTAGGGTTATGTTCCGATGTACAGATGTATATAGGAAACCTATAAAGCAGAAGAAAGTTAAAAACCAACACAATGTAACACTTCATCATAACATGCAATGTGGGTCAACTCACCAAAGTCAGATATGAGAAAAAGACAGAGCATTTGACTCACAAGGCAAGCAAACGTTCCTTCCATTGTTTTATTCGATCCTGGCCATTTGTTCTTGCCCCATTTGACACCAATAATTCTCGCTGCAGTATCACCTATGAGGATTATCAGACTACATAGTAGTGGCATAGAACCGTCACTGAAAAGGTGCATCCATAATGGAAACCCTATACCTATACCTTGTGTTCCAAATCATTCTTCATTGTACTGATTTATACAATTTCATTGAATCGGGATTGAAATTACAATTCGAGAATGACTTCATATTCGACAAATCGAACTCGTCAAGTGTTGTCATCGGCTCTTACAATAGTAGGAATGGGATTGGAGTGAGATAATAGAATCCGACAATTTTCTGACAAAGATTACAAGGTTATATTCTCGTATTCTTGAAATGATAAATTTAAAAACGAAAAATATATGTGGCGAGCAAACAAATGTAGAAAATCACTTACCGTGGGTATATACCGCCTTTTTCTAATGTTTCTGAGATGTTTCGCTCAAACTTGTCGTGATTTATTTTGATGAAAGTCTTGGCTTTGTTCGCTAGAATAAAAATTCTCGTCATATTTGTGGTCTTCGGTTCCATTCCCTCAACTTTTCCAGACAAAGTTGGGATTTCGATTCCAGCAGGATTCTTCTTGTCTTCTTTTGGGTAAAAAAAACACCCATTTTTGCTGCTTTTTTTAATAACAATTAGTCTCAAAGGTGAAGTGCACGTACACTATGTGTTACACAAAAAAATACCAAATAGATACTGAGAAAATGGCGCAGTTATGAACCACCCGATCAAACAGTCCGTAAAACGAAAACTGACGTTTCACTAAATTTCAGGCCATGAGTTACCGAGTATGATGGGTTTAACCCATGACAATATTTTCTACGCAATAGACTGACATTTTTTGATTGGTCGGTTGGTGGCTGGCTACAATTTTTGGAAAACTACAGGTCAGGGGGGCTAGATCACAAAACATTCCTTTCGAAATAATCATCATCAACAGATTACAGTTCTCGTAGAAAAATATGTTTATTGTATATGCTTCCATACTCATCATTGTATGAAGTATTCAAGCTTGAAATGTTACAACTGGAGTGCAATGAGATAATATTATCTGTCAATGCGACTGATCTAATTTCGTGTTCACATGGTCAGTTCAGTCACGACATATCATTTTGATTAATAATAATTACCAAAATATTATTCAACTTTAAAAACCGATACCCGCCAGGAATGTAAAGAAGAAAAAAAATACAACCAGAAAAACAATTAATAAATGATTAATAACAGTCATCAGCAAAAACTTGATCTGAAAAATGAACAAAATATTAACTTATACAAAAAAAAGTCACAATTAAGTCACATCACATAAATGTGTACTTAATTTTCTTATTTGAAACTATTTCTATCGTTCAACATATCTTAGATCATGCTTGCTGATTTTTAGGCACATAGATAGAAAATTTGTGAAATGAACTAATGATTAGTTTGTTTGTAATAATTATATATAAATAGATGCATATATCTTTGAGTTCCGTATCACAATGAATAATGATTATCTTCATCAAACACTTGCACGTTTGATATCAAGTGCATATGAGTTCGTGTGCGTATCGATGTATATTCAGATACTTGCCAAATATTTCTTCCGTTTGAAGAATCAGACTTAAACTGTGAAACACTACTCGACATAACTGTCAATGAGTTACATTGACCATATGTAAAATAGGAGAGGCAACACTAGATTGTCAACTTGATCGGTGAAAGCTTCGACCAGTGAAATCCCTGCCACAGCGAACGTGCCCTTGATGAGTGTGGACCAATTTGGAATGAGTCCTATCGAGAAGGAACAAAAAATAGACAATTTAAATCAAATTTGAATGAATTAAACATATAATTTCATTGTGCAATTGTTATATATAATGGTACTCACCCAGTAAAGCTAATCCATAGATGAATAATATTTGACTTGACATGCAAGCGAGGGTACCTTCTATTGACTTATTTGTTCCCGGCCATTTATTTTTACCTAATTTACTACCAATAACACTTGCTGCAGTATCACCAATTCCTATTGTTAATATGCCACTCAACAACGGCAGTAATTCGAGACTACTCGTGGGCATCCATAGAGGAAAGGATAAGCCGACATGAAGATAAAGTGGCGACAGAGAAAGTAATGAATCTTTGTCGTCTGAAAATCCTGCGAATCCTAGTTCCAACATTTCACCGAGTGGAGCAACTTTGATTAATCTCATCAACTGAAATTCAGATGAATTTATAGATCGCAGTAGCGAAGTGATACCCGTGATTCGATTGGAAATTGTTGCCCCATTACCTCGAGCATAACGAATATACCCATGATAACACCACTAGCCAGATACAACAATGTGGGCTCATAAAATAATCCTGGAATGTAAACTATCACAGCTAGTACATGGAAAAGTTTCCGGCCTACCGTAGAAGCGTGCGATCCTGATAATATTTGATATACCACAATACCAACACCAGCCAGTAAACAAAGACCCCAATAAATAATTAGAAGAATCTGTAAATTCATATTTGATCAATGTGATTAAAAAATAATTCATTTTTCGCCTCAGTTTTTACTCACTCGTCTTGTCGTACCAAACGTGTACATTATTGTCCATAATAATGGACTTTGGTCCAACAGAATATGTAGGAATGGTGCGACATAAATCAACAAGAATCCAACAATTGTTAAATAGAAATATTTCGTTGTTCGAAGTTTTGGGTAAAATGCGCAAGAGAAACACATTAACCCAACGAAAATAATGCCGACCTATAACAAACATTGTAAAATTAAAAGTCCAAATTATAACATTTTTCATTCATGCTAGGTGTTTCTTACCTGTAAAATGGTCGTAGCAATATCATTGTCATGTAATGGAGGTAAATGATACCTCAATGGCAAATTTGTTCCACTCGATAAGAAAAATAACACAATTCCATGCGTTACTGTTATCGCTTCACCAAGTGTAAAACATTTCGGGAATTGGGACATCACTTGTAATACACCCCACGTGCCTAAACTCCCAACGCTCAGTCCCCATGATACACTCACAACTAATCCTACACTTCATCGAAGAATAAATTTACTGTAGTGATTGCTGTATACAAATCATCAGTTATTGAAAGTGAAAGAAGTAGTCATATTTCCATACCTTTATTCGCCCAGAGGAGATATAGCATAGAAGTTATAACCGCAGGTAAGAAATATAATACTTGGAAATCTTTGCTCGATGATTTATCAATTGCAACTTGGATTATTAAACAAATCGAACTCAAAACCAATCCAACGCCTGTTATTCCAACAAGCAAACATATCTCTGAATAACTGTTGTCCTCTCTGCATAGAGTGAGAATAGCACAGAGTCCAATCAATGGACCCAGCCAAAATCCCGAACTTGCATGAGGTCTGGAAATGTCAACACAAAATTCATTCTCTATTCGTAAAGAGATCTATTACATTCCACTCATATAAATCATAATTTTCCATTATTCATATTACAGTTGGAATTAATCGGGTTTCAACTATTGAAAAGATTTGTGTCTTAGGAGATTTATTAGGTTATGTATTACCGCTCATCAGAGCAATAGAACCAATAAATAAATAATCAGATGGATCACCAATTGATAACTAATACGCAATTTATATTTGACCAAACGTACTAATGAAGAACTTAAATCCACTTATTCAAATAAGCTTAAAAATTGAGGTTATGTTACCATATTTTCCCACGAAATGAACACCATAAATAAACGAGTAGTGAGTAAATGATTATAATTAATTTATATCTCACCAATGGAATAACTGGGAGAATTCAAAATCGTAAATTTGAATACAATTTCTCAAGGTTAGGTTTTGCCATAATATAAATAAAAAAAAGACATAAATCGATGGGGAAAAATTATAAATTATCATACAATAATGAATTACTAACCGTGATAACACACCACTCGATTCTAGTGTCTGTAGTATTTTTCTTTCAAAATTGCTGTACTTCGTCAATATTACCTCCATTTTTCTGTATAAACCAAGAAAAACCGCCTCTCACATATTGACTGATACCCCACGCTCCCCTCTCTTTTTCTCTTCATCAAATATGTACGTCTACACTCTGGCTTCAACGTAGTTAGTATTCGCTTGTACATCACCAATTATTACGTGACGCATAACATGATTATAAAAGAAAAAAAAATGACGTAGGTATAACTGAGGAGTCATCTCATTCCGCATGATGATACAGCAATTACAAGATCAACATTATAAGCACGCTTGTATATGACTCTTCATACATATGTATACACTCTGATAAATATCACAAGAATTAATATACATAACTTCAGTATACTCAATACTACAACAAGATTATCCAACAATTCTGCTCTCAATGATTCCAATCATGGTTTATTGATGATGAAATATTCCAGAATTACAATTCTCCGCCGAACGATTCCTTATACGTAATTGGTATGTGATGAATTCCAATATAATCACTTATATCGCATAGAGTTGCAAAGTGTATGTAGAACAAGTGAGCGAAAACTTGTCGTTTTATATATAATTTAGTTTCATACTGCACTTTGTAATTCCAAAAGGGAGAAGTGTATCATAGTTGTGATTTTTAACAAAATGAATCGCGAATAGACGAAAGCAAAAATTCTCACATTAGCGTTAATCAACATCA
>JABMBR010004559.1:0-23651 GCA_018881525.1 Meteorus sp. PSUC_FEM 10030008
TATTTATATTTGATATCTCTATCATATATTTCACAATGATATTCATTTACACAACGCAGCACATATTCAGGTCTGACTGTGGAACTCACTGCCAAACCAAATGTATTTTCAAACTTTAGAAATGCAAACAAATGTTTCTTCATCCATTTGACTATTTGGTTATTTCATAATTTTGTACTATGCAGGAACTTGCGCACAAATTATCACGGAGTTATGATATGCAGGAAGCACAATTGTTAGAAGAAGGAGTAGCATCAGGTGGGAATAGTGGGAATTCCGCAACAAGTGGACCACCCAGACGTCACCATAGCGCTCAACGACTGACAAGGAGTGAATTAACTGAAAAAAGAGATGAAGATGGTGCCCTGGTTGTGCCAGACCATCAAGGCAACCTCAGGATTACTGTTAAGAAAACAAAGTCTATCCTCGGAATAGCTATAGAAGGTGGAGCAAATACTAAACATCCGCTGCCAAGGATCATTAATCTAACCGTGAGGATAAAATACACAGAAATTTATTGAAATAGGAAAAGAAAGTATGCGAAAATTGATTCCTGATATTTTTTAATATTTTTTTTTGTACTTTTTTTTCCTCCTCCAATAATGCAATTGTAGGATAACGGGGCCGCTTATGAGGCCGGAGGTCTTGAGGTGGGACAATTGATTCTTGAAGTAGATGGACACAGAGTTGAAGGTGAATATTCATTCATTCAAAATAATTGACTATCATGTTTTAATACGTATTCTTGATGATACCTTACTATCTCATCGTTATTCATATTATTATTTGCATAGGACTGCACCACCAAGAAGTAGCAAGACTCATTGCTGAATCTTTCGCGCGTCGAGATCGAAATGAAATCGAATTTCTTGTTGTTGAAGCGAAAAAAAGTAATTTAGAGCCCAAACCCACGGCCTTAATATTTTTGGAAGCGTAGCACGAGTCTCCCACCTCCGAATTGGAATCATCGTAATTATGTGATTTACAATGGGCCTCATCACATGAGGCTGTAAACCAATTTATTTGCGATATTGCAATTACATTCGACGCAATTGAGAGGAATTTTGTATCACACTTCAACGACATCTCGCAATATGTTTGATACACGTATATAATTATAGAATTGATACGAGAAAAAATGGAATTAGAATAAAGATGTCGTTGTTGGATTTTTGAATGCTGACGATTTTTTAATGTATGGCTCATCTCCCTGCATCTAAGCATGTATTACTTGTGGAGGGCCCGTTCGGTGGTAAAAACTTCACATATAAATAAAAATGGCTTTTCATTTCCTGATTTCATCTCTGGTTTTACCAATATGATGACATGTTAACTGTCAGATTGAAGTATTTTGGTGGGAATTTATCTATTTATATACTCACGAATCAACGGCAAATGAATAGTAAAAATATCATGAATAACTGAAAAACAAGAAAAGAATGCAAGTGAGAAATGAAGAATAGAAATAAAAATAATAATTAGATGAGACATCAGACAAATGTTACGAGAAGGAATTTGTCTTCTATGGTCGCCAATTGTGCCAAAGAGTTACAAAAACCTCATATAACACGAACAAACCGTTCAAAAATGAAAGAATTTAAAAGAATTATATAATCGCTTGAATGTCACAATGCATAAAAAATGAAGAAGAGTAAAATGGCTGACTAGCCGATCGTATTATTGCTGTCCGTGTGCTATTGTTCTCTCTTAATTGTTAACGTAATTAAATAAATTGAATATTGAAAACAAAGAAAATTTGGAGTTGTGTATGACGACTTGTTTGTCTCCATCCTGGAAAGTGAGAATGAAGAGTTAATGAATCGAATAAGTACGTCAAATTATGGCGACAATACAAAACTGACATATGAAGATTGGTGACTCGAATAAGATGCAAATAATTGTGAGAATGGCTGCAATAATCAGAGCCTCTAGTGGTACTGTTTAATATTAGGTACTGCGGGCAAAAATAATAAACTGTGTACGTGTACAACGGCGTTGAACACTTTTTTTATACAACCTCAAACCAATTCGCACACGCGCGCACGCATATGTTTGTGTGTCGCAATAGAGAGAGAGACAGGAAGATTGCAGTGCTGTGATTGATGTGCCAATTATGTAGCTCCATACAAACACAGAAATATAAATGGGGAAGCCCTGTAAGTTTGATTCAAAATCGGTGAAAAGTGCGGATGTCATCTCATTCAAGTTTCTGACTATTAACACTTATATTTATTTTTTTTTTTTTTTTGATTTGGACACTGTTGCACACTGTCGTTGAGACTCAGTTAACTCATTGTTCCACACTGCTTCGATACAATAACGACCCATGAGTAAAAATCTGATAGTCAACTATTGAAATAACGAAAATATTGATGAGAATATATGTAATGAATATTTTTTATATCCACCATAATGTAAGCGCATGTGCGAATCAAACGATGTTTTCGCCAATATAACTGTCAATACATTACTGCTTTATACCTATTATAATTGGTCATATGAGACACGAAATTTGGGGATGAGCAAAGAATCGACATGACATATGACCGAGAATCGTTCATTATACTATTATTATGCATTCAAGCTCAATTGGCCATTTATTATCATCTTCATAAAACATTACATGCAACTGTAAAAGTATTGATGTAAGTTTTTTTTACAGCTGTTGATATAAAAATCTCATGTCAACATTGTCCCTCTCTATTGACTATTGGCCCGAGAATAATCATGATGAATGGAAACTACTCAACTGATTGATTAGAATTGTGATAAATATAGTGGTTGGAATGGAAATCAGAACGTGTGATTTATCATGTTTACATTCAATTTAGTGTACACAGTATAAATATGAAATAAAATAGTGAGAATTTTGATATGAATCTAGTGTATCATGTTTCACATATACTACAAACTCAATATTCTTTGCCGACTTATGCGACTGGATATTGACGTAAATACGCGATTGGAAATGAAATTAAAAATGGTCATTTCTGTTCATATTACTAGAGTTGAATGGAACGTATAGCAAGTTGAAAATCTGCAATTTCTAAATTATATAACCAACATGATAATCTGAGTGACAGCAACGCGTGAGATCGTGTCGCAGTTCGTGCGACAGTTCGATAAAAGCGTCATCATTCATATAAGCCAATGCATCCAAATTGATACGTACTGGATTTCGCTTTCAAATGATAATGATCATGGGAATAATGAGGATGATAATGATAGAGTGGTAATTTCGATTTATTTTTCGAAACTCACCCGTCGTTATTTATCCTTGATGCCATTGAACTTGAATGACGTCAATTTATTTTTCCATTTTTATCAGGAAAATATTATCTTCCATTTACTTTAATTTCGGAGTAAACATTTTACGGTACATGTTTAGTTGTTTGAATCAATATACGGATGAAAAACAAACAACGGTGTATTGTTTACTGATACCACATAAAGCATCTGTATGACTATAAAAGTGCACTACTTTTCAATAATCCGTGTAAGAAATATTCCAATCACGACTCTGAATTTCAAAATGTTTCATCTCCGCATTTTCCTTGTGATGGCAGTATTGCTTGCTGGTTAGTAAAATGTAAAACTGGGACTGTCTGACAATTGAAAAGATAATTCATTTCACCATTCACCTATTTATCATTTTTCAGCTGTTGCCACCTCTGATGCATCTGGTTCTTCATCAGATGCAGAAGCCGCTAGTTCAAGCAGTAGCTCAAGTAGCTCGAGTGCTGATGTTAATAACTGTGATGATGACGAAGCTGATCCTGGTTCTAGTGCTTCCAGCGATGGTAGTGCTTCTAGTAGTGCCAGTAGCAGTAGTAATGAGCACGGTAATTGGGCCGATCATGGTGGTCACCACGATACCTGGAGTGAAAATGGTGATCATGATGGTTGGACTGGCCATGGTGACAACCACGGTTCCCGAAGTGACAGTGATAAACACGGCACAAACGATTTCATGGATGGTCTTCCGTATGATAAATTTTTGCCTAGCGCAGTAACGAAAAAACTTGGTTTCATCCATGACCTCTTCTAGGAATTTCATCCAATCAGCTGACCAAGCTTAATTCTTCTTGTCCATCAATTATTCAGTCATTGAGACCTGTTGATTTTCTAATGTATTTCAACAGCCAAATGACGACGCATGAATAAAGATCATATCCATATCGTAATTCTCGATATATACGTTTTTGCTCTGTCACTTTACTACCTCTCCCAATTTTATACGATCTCCATTTAATGAACTAGTTATTCACCGACTGACACATAAAATCAAGGTAAAACATACTTTACCTTCAAGCGACCTTATCAAGCGACCGATCTTCAATTTCAGATAACAGACAAAATCAATACATTACATAACAACACGTGTACTCATCAAAAAATATAGATGATAAAATTTACGAGACATATAAAAGTGGATTTCCTTAAATCAGATGGAGAACTTGAACTGACATACTCAATACGGAAATGATCGTATGACTATCCACCATTCTGCCGTAGCACTGCGTCAAGAAATATGGCATTCTCAGTTTCTTTTTGAATCTTGTGTTCTGAGAGCAATGGTCATTTTTCTCTCCTCATGTTGGATAAACATGACCGATAAACTTTGCTAAACAATTGCGCAATATAAATTAACCATTGTGTTATATGGCATTTTTGACTATCACATAAGCAACCGATTCATATTGAGACTGTTCATGTAATATGCCTAATCAACTGCCTCTTCTCATATTACAAGAGGAATAATAAATGAGTCGAGTTATATATCTGTGTGTATGGGAGTGTGCGCGCCCAAGTGTGGATATATTCTTCTGCAACAATTTATTAACTACGCTCGAACCAAAATACACTTTTACCTTCAGAGGTTCATCGTCAACTGAATTTTCCACTTCTATCGCTCGTGGAAACAACATGATCGATAGTAATTAAGTCACCATATAATTATCGACAGCATTGAAAGTTATTTCCCACACCGCAGAAATATTGCGGAAGCAATTAGCGAGTAGGATATCGTTTCTATCGTTGCAGTAATTATGAATTGTTTTATTGATGAGTCAACTCGTCCCAAATGTTTCCGTATCAAATATTCCAGTTATTTCATTGTTCGCAGAGACATGCAATGGCACATAATTGATGTTTAATATTCAATACGATTCATTTAACCACATACAGGACACATGTACTTCCGGATAAAGTACACGCGCGGAAGTAATTTTCACATATTATTCCGAAACTCAAAATAATGTCGCAGAATGTACTTCCGGGTAGTTTTATCGTATTCCGAGTCATCGGCTTTTGGAAACCGATCCACTGGATTTCACCGTGGCTCAGTCACCTTTACAAAACTCAAACATTCATTGCATTCTTCTTTATATATTCATTTTCAATAACCGGAATTGTTGGATTAATGCATTCCGATAACAATATCGTGGATACAACCAACGACTGTTTTGTTTTACTCTCTATCATTGCAATTTGTGGCAAAACCGCCAATGTTGTGAAATGTCGGAAGACGATAATTTGGATATTGGACACCTTGACAAAGGATCCTTGCGCACCACGAAACAAAGACGAAGCGGCGATACAAGAGAGTGTTGATCATCTGATTTGGTAAATATGGATCCATCAACTGATTCACGAGACATTTCAATAATTTTTCATTGAATTTCGAAGATTTATATGTTATAATATGCGCATAATTTAACTGTATTTCAAGGATTAACACTCTTATCTATGGTGGTTTAACTGAAATCACAGTCTTCATGATCACAATTGGAACGCTCTTTCAAGATATACCGGTTGGAATACTTCCATTCAATACTTACATACCGTGGGACTTTTCACATGGTTTTATGTATTGGCTCGCATACGCTTATCAAATAATCAGCGTCATACTGTCAGCGAATGCAGATATTGGTTACGATACTCTGGTTCCGGGTATGATAATGCAAATTTGTGCGAAGTTACAAATCCTCAACTATCGTTTGTCAAACTTATCAAATCAGTTGGTGCAAAACACATTAAATGATCATTATCGTTATGAATATGACCTTGCCAGACTGAAGAAGGAGAAGGAATTAGTGGCAGATTGTGTCAAATTTCATATTCTTATATTCGAGCTGAGTTGACATTATTCAATATTCATGACAGTTGTACGTCTCCATATACTGCGAAAAATCAAAGCCATTTCATTTTCCACATCTTAAATTGCTTACAGACTTACTGAGATGATAAATTCAACATTCTCTTTCATAATTTTCATACAATGTTCCATTAGTACAATAGTACTATGTGTGAGTGTATATATCATCGCGAATATTGACTTCTTTTCAAATGAATGCACCGGTATCTTACTCTATCTCTGCTGTATGCTGATGGAAATATTCATTCTATATGCTGCTGGCAATGAAGTGTCTTTCACGGTAAAACAAATTAATTAAGCTCTCATATTTTGATTTATTTCTTTTATATTTTGCATGAAAACGAATCAAAAGAGAGGCAATACTGTTGACAATCTGATTCAATGATTGAATAGAGTGAAACAGTGAGCGCCGCCATTTATGAGACGAATTGGATAAATTTACACAGATCGACAGTCAAAAGTTTGATCATCATGATGCGCCGATCCCTCCGACGAATTACATTCACCAGCGGATTTCTAGTCACATTATCGCTCGATTCTTTCAAAAGTGTTAGTAACTCTGGGAAATTTGCTAATTGAATGTTAAACATTGTCATTTTGTTTACAGCTTATGAAAATATCTTACTCCACTTTCAACCTTCTCCAGCGAACAACTTAATATCACTATCAAAGTGAAAATCCACTGCAAACTGGACTCAATATAAAAGTTTTGTCAAGTACGATAATAAATTTCGACGTAATCAGTGATCAATAAAATTTATGCATCAGATGCATATGAAACTATTGGCGATTACTACACCTCTGAGATTTAAAATACAGCTCCCCATTTAGTGTACGAATATTATAATAAATATTTCATATGAGTAGGAAACTCTTGTCATCTTGTTTATTGGTCAACAATCAAGTAAAAACTTTTAGAAATCGGGTCAATGGATATCCACCTCCAAAATGACTAAACTACACAAAAACAAACTGCTATCTCAGGACAGTTGTTATTGGTGCGATTTTTAGTGTGGGAAATTCGATGATAAGAATTCGTCATCAATTACTTTATTCGTTCTGAAAAAACGAGTTTCCAATGGTGACCATTTTACCATCTAAATGGAAATTGTAGTTGAATTGCAGGATAAAAGCTTAGAAATGTTTACAGAAAATAAAATTGGGTGAATTTATGATTCGGCTTATTGTGAAGACAACACCAATCCCCCGTGAAACTCTACCTGTCATCGCGAAAATCAAAACTACGTGATACTTGAAGAATTTTAGAAAACGCTGTCTGCTAACATGAGCAATCCACTGGAATACATCGTTATTTTCGTCGAGTACAATCTAACTAAGTAGGCTAACAATCTCACAACCGCGAATGAATATGATGCGTTTGACTCTTTTGGGGTAGACAAGAACCTTGTTTTGATGATTGACAAGTGTTACAAGTACTATCCAAATAGTTCAACTCTTTGTACGTATTTCGTCTCGCCAATTACCGACGTGTGGTTTATATATCATTCAATGATGTATGGCCCGATCCGCAAACCGCATTCACATCTGTAAATTTATCCCCTTATAACAGAGGTTTAACCTACGAATGTGTAATTCCGTGCGCATGAAACATTATATAGTTGGGCATATTGACTTAGATTTTTTCGGAAATTACAGATGACTTCCCATATAACTATGACAATTCTTTAGTAGGAACTACGCCAGTTACATACATTATATTGCCTCGATCCGAGATATTCGATGAACTTTACTTACGCTACTCGGATATTCGAGTACAAGATTACGTGGCATATCCAAATCACACAGGTTAAAATTAATTCAATCTGCATATTGATTTCTGAATGTGCGATTGTCTACAGATGATTTCGATTGTATCGATCGAAAGACGTCAATCCTGACATCTAATGGCGATAAATTGATATAAATGTTTATATATTAGTATGTACACGTCAGGAATGGTTATACATGCATATATATATATCGCATGTAGCATATGATGTGCGCGCGCTATAAATTGTCGCCATTTTGTGCACCACATGACCTCGTTGCTGTGTCCCGTGACCACCTCACGTGAATTTTGACAAATTCAAACGTTTTTTTTCACAAAAAAAATGGATATTTTGGAGCAACATCTTGATGAGCAGGACGTGAGGTAATTTCTTTATGAATAATTTCAATAATTTATCGTTCATTATGGCATTATGACACTCTTCACTTGGATCTTCGTCAAGGTCAACATTGTATAGTGCACATTACACATTTCACCTGCAATAGAATTACGAATAATCAGTGATCTTTTCATTTGACAACAAATGGATTTCATCAAGGCAATTGATTACTTCTACTTCATTGTTTTACCCAAAGTGTAGCGTAATCTAATCGAATTTTGCATGTCACAGTGGGGCTTCAGGGAAGGATGACGACGGCACAAGCATTGTCATAGAAGAAACTGAAATTGTCGACTGCGATGGTAAGAGTACAAATGATATTATTCATCTATCTAAAAACTATTTTTATCAACAGTTTTCCATCTTCGCGTATTTCTGAATACAACCATATGTAATATAATGAAATAATTGTCAATCATATGTGTTTCATCCTCGGTGAAGCATTCGACCCACTTTCAGGTGATGCAGTAGCCGATGATGGACTTCGATATCAGGAAGCATTGGCCTACCGGGTAATTCAAGTCAATGGCAATGCTGTGAGCAATGAAATCGAATTGCCAGTAGCTCAACAAAGTAGTAATGCAGTGCAAGTACTCACTTCGCCAATAAACGGTCAGTTTTATGTAATTGGGAATGCTAATGATGTGTTCACTACATCACAAACATCAAGATCACTCGCACCACGAACAACCACACTACAAATTGAAACGCCACGGAACTCTACACCTGGTCTGAAAAAGGTATTGCGTTGATTCTCACCCATACTATGTTACGATAAGACGATTCGCAATTACTCAGTTATGGAGAAATTCATCGATTGTATTTCCGAAAAAATAGCGCGATGATAGAAGGCGAGCCACCCATAACGAAGTTGAGCGTCGACGTAGGGATAAAATTAATAACTGGATTGCAAAACTTGGGAAAATTATCCCCGAATGTAGCACGAGTACCACTAACAACGGAAGTGGAAGTAGTGGGGAAGGAAAAGCAAATTATGAGACACAGGTTATTCCCATACATATATATATATCTTATTTCTTCATCTGACACTACGTTAATTAATCGTCTTATAATCATCAGAGCAAAGGTGGGATTTTAGCAAAAGCTTGTGAATACATTGCTGAATTGAGAGCGGCGAATCAAGGACTAGGACAGTGCTTACGCGACAATGAGAAGTTACGACAAGAAGTCACAGCTCTGAAGCAACTAGTGGCACAATTGAAGCGAGAAAATATTCAATTGAAATCTGGAGCTGCCAATGGTGTAACGAATACGGACATAGCTCCTTAATCACTCTTGAGAATTGGTCTTCGAGAAATTTGCCTTGTAAATACCAACAATAGTGTTAATTGAGTTAAACGTTATATAGTTGAAAACGTCGATGGCAAAACAGTATCAGATACCACACTATCGGTATTTCACGAATACATCCACGAATGCTTGAAATGAATCGTTATATATTATTGCAGATCGAGATATCGAACATAGTCTGATCCATTGACAGAAGTTTGGCAAATAAGATAAGGCTGTGAATAATGAGTATTACTCCTTCATACTTCAAACAATGCTCCGGAATTTCAGTTATTCCATAGATCACATGCTGAATTGATTCGATTCACGGATCAAAAGAAAAATATACAGCAGATCATTTGATTGAATGTATTGGAGATACCACAGACAAATGTATTATAATATTAGAGATGTTACAAGCCATACAAATGTATATAGATGAGTGTGACAGCTTTAGCAACAATGTTATCTTTTTTATTCCATATACAATTCATTGAATTAACAGCAGACATTGCTGTTACACAACAGAGTAACGCTGCATTGTAATATATCGTTAATGTATATATAACGGGATTATTGTTATATCATTATTAAAAATGAAATTAAAGATATGCATAAAGAGAATAACTGTCGGTTTTTTCTTCCTTTCTTTCATTTTATATCAAATTCCGGAGCAATGACAAATCATCTTCTGATAGAGGCGAAGAATTTCGTGGAATTAATTCCAAACAATTAGCACATGATCATTTATTTGCTTACTTTTTACATATCATACAATTGAAACAATACAGTAATTTTTTGTGGCCACCATTACGTCACTCTAAGAATATTTTCCCCTCTCACCGCAACAATATTCATATATATCTTTTGCACATCTATTTATACGCACCTCGAATAATGAATTAGTACTCCATTATCTTCCACATATTCTGTGTACTTTCTGAAATCAACATAATTTTCAAAGCCATCAACGCTGCAACGTTAACATGTAGCTCCATTGTATCTCCTAATAACGCCTATATGAACTTTCATTTTCTTATATGTTAACATGAACATATAGTACAATAGCTAATACTTGATAATTCAATTTTTCCCAAGTTTCTTTCAAGTGTCGCCGCATCGTTTGATTATTACTAATTCCATGTTCCGTTATTGTTGACAACGACGGATCAGCGTCATGTATGTACTACGCGCTCTTCGCATATTTATGTAACTTTCTTCATTTTCTCATCGGAATTATCCAAATGCTTTGTTTACGAGCAAAAAAGATCAATGCAAAAATCTAAAGTCCCAACTCATTCTGCAAATCCAATTACTTTCACAATATTATTTATAGTGTGCATCAAATTAACGTACTTTATCTCTCTGAATTGACGAATACGAATGTCTGTGTTCTATAGTGTAACTGAGACATGTTCTTTTATCATCTCTGTCATAAAATGAAACGAAAAAATCCCTCACGTGATGAGGTTTTTCGGCCATGGAAGTATATACATGTTCTGTGATACCTCATGAAATTACTAATTCTGGGCCATATGCAATGGATGCCACTTTTATTCCACATAATAGTGAATTGCAAATATGTACAACTTCATTGGTATTACCGTAGCTATTGGTGAGTGAGATTTAGAACGCATGCAACCCTTGTAGTTCTGGAGAAATTTTGAATCAGGGTCAGACAGCTCATCACTCATTCATTTTTATTTGTGTACTAGAAAAACCCTAAATAGTTGGCAATACTTTTAGTGATCGATAGAATAGACGAGTACTTGTAGAAATTACACGATTGTCAATTAATCTTCCAAGTTCCGGAATGCTTGCTGAATATCTTCGTGCAGCTGATCGAAATCCGCTCTGATTTTCGACTCACCATCCTTAACAGGATCCTAAATGGAGAAGAAAAAAACTTCGATTAGTATTGACGAGAAACGGATATCTATCAGCGATGACGTGCCTTGAACTTCATGGAACTCAATTGGTATAGAATGTTGCCCATGCTGTCGCGAATTACATTCCAGGTAATCTTATTATCCGATTGTGCTGTTGATTCCACAGCGTGTCTGGCCATGTCATAGAATGCGATCATATTGCGGAGCATACCGACGGTTTTGTAGAATGGACAAAAACGATCATAAGGTGAATAGCTACAAAGGCACCAATTTCATATGTGAAAATTGAAATATTACAGCCTTGAATATTTAGTTTCATCAACTCACCTATTCTGTTGGAGAAAATCGTCTTTCAATAATTTGGCGACTTCGAGCGTTATTTTATCAGTTTCAGCAAGGGATGCTTTACCAACTAATTGAACAATTTCCGATAGATCTTCCTCTTCCTGCAATATCTCTTTCACTTTGGTACGAAGTGGCACAAACTCTTGAAAATTTTTGTCATAAAAATCGTCGAGAGCACGCAGATATTTACTATATGAAATCAACCAATTTATTGAGGGGAAGTGCTTCCGTTGCGCGAGTTTCTTATCAAGACCCCAGAACACCTGGACAATTCCTAGTGTGGCACTGGTCACGGGGTCAGAAAAATCACCACCAGGTGGAGATACAGCACCGACAATACTAACGGATCCTTCACGATCCGGATTCCCCAAGCATTTAACTCTAAACGGAAAAAGAATATTTAATCCAAAGTAGAAATTAATTGAATATATGTGACTTCCACATTCATAGTGGAGGAATAATTGATGAAGTGAACCTTCCAGCACGTTCGTAAAAACTGGCAAGCCTAGCGCCCAAATAAGCTGGATAGCCAGAGTCAGCTGGCATTTCAGCTAATCGTCCAGAAATTTCACGAAGTGCTTCTGCCCAGCGAGACGTTGAGTCTGCCATCATTGAAACGTTGTACCCCATATCGCGGAAATACTCAGACAGCGTGATACCAGTATAAATTGAAGCTTCACGAGCAGCCACAGGCATATTTGATGTATTGGCAACTAAAGCAGTTCGCTTCATGATTGATTCAGTGACACCATCAATTTCCACCGTCAATTCGGGAAAATCACGTAGTACTTCAGACATTTCATTACCACGTTCTCCGCATCCAACGTAAATAATGACATCAGAATTTGAGTATTTCGACAGGGCTTGAGATATAACTGTTTTTCCGCAACCAAATGCACCGGGAATAGCTGTCGTCCCACCTTGCACACATGGGAATAATGAATCAAGTACACGTTGTCCAGTTAGAAGCGGATGATTCGCTGGAAGTTTCTCTGTAACTGGACGAGGTTGACGGACTGGCCAAACTTGTAACATGGTAAATTTATTACGTTCACCATCGAATTCTGTCTCCAAAATGACATCATTCACTGTGTAATTTCCGGCCGGTGCGATATATGTGACAGTTCCTTTGCTCTTCGGTGGCACAATCATTTTATGTTTAACCAAAGTATTCTCATGAACGATACCATAAATATCACCTCCTGTGATATGACTACCAGTCTTGATATTCATCGGATTGAATTCCCACGAAGTTGAACGTGATAATGCAGGTGTATTTATTCCCTTCGGTATATAAATTGAGCCGGTGAGCTCATTGATATCTTTTAATGGACGTTGGATACCATCAAAAATACTTCCTAGAATACCAGGGCCTAATTCAACAGACAGGGGTTTTCCGGTTCGTAGTACAGGATCACCCACAGTAACACCGCTCGTTTCTTCGTACACTTGAATTGTTGCCATATCACCTTCCAATCGTATAATTTCTCCAACGAGTTCGTAATACCCAACGCGTACTAGTTCATACATAGCAGCTCCGGACATTTTTTCAGCCGTGACCACTGGTTATAATGACAAAAATATTTTTTTTCACATCATTCATAGAGTTATTACTCAAAGGTACTTGTAATGCAGATGACTTTCTCACCTGGTCCTGATACTGCATAAACATATCCGAATTTTCCTTCTCGGTGCTCATTGATGATTTTCGGAAGCCCACGACTCGCCATTTTCATGAATAGTTGTATGCTATGTGCGAAAAATAATAAATTACTCTCTTGATAGTTTGTGCATCTATCTGAATCGTCAACTTATTGCAAGTCGCAGAATAGATTGGTCATCGTATTATTGACAAATTCAGATGAACGCGGGCCACTCCCACTTCGTATCGAAACACTATGTTCCCCAAACGACGGAACAGTTACCGGAAAAGACCGTCGTGATAGTGGGGCAAACAATAATTTGATGGAAATTTTGTGAAACCAGACATGCGGGGGATTTGACGAAGAACATAGAATGCTAGGAGATGCAATGAAATGCGAAATAACACTGTTCCTTAAGCAGTACCCTCGTGTGTTCACGTGAGCGATTCAAAAAGTAGGCGTAGTCCTCAGAGTGCGCCAGCAGTGCCCACCATACATTCTATTCAATCAATCCATCACATAACCATACGAATAGTTATAAAAATTTTCAAAATGAAACTGCGATTCAAAACATGAAAAACGCAGAAGTTATCCTGTCTTGTGGTTATGGCTCTCGCAGCTCTTGCCAATGTAAGAACAGGCCGTTATCACTTCATTTTAGAAAGAAATGCTGTATAACAATACATATGATGGCGTATTAACGATGAATGTACTGTTCGATCAATAGCCGCGAACTTACCACTCATTCAATTCATTTCTATGATATATATATATATATATATGAAGTGTAAATAATTTACTGGCTATTCTATCATTTCAGTTTTAATGTTCAGTGTATTTCGTAAAAATTTGCGACTGTATACGTACAAACAGATATTGAGAAACTTACATATAAACGACCAGCCTCCTTACTGAGAATTTCACTTTATGCAACTCGTTAAGTCCCGAACCTTCTCACCACTTGCGACTATCACAAGACAAGTCAGCTGACTGAGCTAACTGCAACTCACACAGTTTTGATCACCTTCTCTTCCAATCCGCTCTTGTTTTCAACGCGTCGACTCGAACAGTGTCGTTATGAACTGTGGTTAAATGAGTATAGACATAGGTTTTCACGCTTGGTATACTTGAGTCTGATGTCGTTGTATAGTCGCCCAGTTGGTTTGCAGTAAAATGATTTCTAAAGATATATTTCTATGTCGATCTACTCGAATGCACATAAGTCACCCGAGTTTCTTTGCTAATGCTTGCGTATTTCGAACGTTATTACGGCCACTTACAGAATTTGTATCATGTATCCTCGAATTGATACCATCTCACACAGTAGCTTATAGGCGACCTGTAATAAAATCAATCACCATCAACCAATGCAGCGAAATCAAACAATTAGTGCAATATTTTCTTATCGAGTATGACTAAACACAATTTTGATATTCCTTTGACATGTATGGTGACACCTCCATTTATCTTTGAATTTCTCTAGAATAAATGTGAATATTTACTCAACTATAGAGCATTATAGAGAAGGGATGAAATTTAATTCGTAAATGTATGAAATAGTCACTGCCAAATGGCATTATTTCGATCAACCAAAAATTTAGTTAGATTTTCGCCGTGTGGAAAATATTTTGCGCGTGCTTTGCAGCAAGAATTAATTGTGCAGAACACTGCATCGCTGGGCAGTGTTGAGTCGTTCACTTTTGATGATACAATAGAGGTTGGGTCAATAATGATACTCAACTAAAATTCATGACAAATCAACCAAGGATAGAAGTAACGTTATCAATAACACTTTTTTTTGTATCGTCTGTAGTCATTTGGATGGTCGCCAAATGGACAATATATTTTTTGCGCTTCCACAAAGAAGGGTATTATTCGAATTTACTCTGCCCAACATCCACAATGGAAATGCAAATTGACAGGAAGTTGCGCTGATTTCGACAACATTATTTGGTCATTTGATAGCAAAACTCTCCTGATCGTATCGGATTTAAAAGTGATTGTGACTGAGGAAAAAACACATATTATTCAACTATTACTGCGATACAACAAGAATGAAGTATAAATTTCTTTGGTGATAAATATCTATCATTTTTCAGATTTACATATCGATTTGGACACTCGCTAACCAAGATATCCTAAACATATGGAATTTGAAGTCATCATCATACCCGAACATTGTTCTGAATAAACTGAGAGAAATAATGGCTGTAATCGTTTGCATTGATGGAGTAGACAGTGTTGAAATGTATGAAACAAACAGATGGGAATTGTGTCGGGTGAGAAAATGAAGATAGAATAGTATAGTCATCTATTTCGTATCATTTTATGCATGAGTTTTTAATCAGTAGGTTTCCATCCATGAATATTGATTTCATGAATTTTAACGGCATTATCAGAGCCACAACTGGCCATTTGAGAAAATCCGTCATTTAATCCAGGTCTAAATGCAAGCTTTCTCACAGTTTTGTGGTGTGCCTGCGAAGTGTCTAGCCTATGACACTTCATCCATGTAACATGGAAATTATCGAATAGCATTTTCCGAATTTCAATTACTCCATCGTCAAAGCCGATTGCTAGAACATAGGTATCCAAAAGTAATAACTCTGGTGCGAAAGCCAGTGCGGTAATAGATGCGTCTTTCACTACTAAACTCGTAACCAATCCTACATCATGAGAATTTGGTAAATTCTTCACATCCCAAATGCCAATTTTTCCGTCCCTGGATCCAGTTGCAAAATATTTGGAATCATGAGTCCAAGTACAACACCAAATAATTCTCGTGTGTAGCGCACCATCTTTCGGACTCATTCCAACTATTTCATACGATACAGTCTCTATACAAATGTCGTCAATGCACTGATATAAGGCCCATCTTCTATCCCTGGATACTGACACTAAAAATTTGTCATTAGGAGAAAAGGACATTTGCGTAACTGTCAGTCTGTGGCTCTGTAACTTTTGCAATTGCGCCCAGGTTTTCGTGCTCCAAAGAATAATTGATGCATGTTCCGCACAAGATGATTTAGATGCAGTAGCCAACAATTTTCCGTCGTGCCTCACAGTCATGGCAAAAATTTCATAACCATGGCCATAAAGCTTCTCCGATTCTGGCCAAAGAGTGTGACGAATAATGTCCTCCTCAGTAGGTGGAAGATTGCATTTTACGTCCGTTTCCGTGAAATACTCATTCAATTCATTGTAATGATGAGTCTTGTTTGTAAGTCCCAGTGCAGGAATCGAAGCGTTATCTGTTAGGTTTTTTGGATTAATCCACGAGTTATTGATCAATGATTGGACAAAGTATTTCGGTGCTTCGAAAATTCTTACTACTTTCTCATCAGCTCCAGAGGCAAACATCGTACTAGATAAAAGTGCAAGACAATTTATATTGTATCCATGAATTTGAGGCCGAGAATTCTCGTGCCAAACTTCGTTACTTTCTGGTCCAACTTGTCGCCAAGGTACATGAATACGCGTGGTTCTATCAGAGCTTGTTGTCATTAAGTATTTTCCTCTTGACTCCCAATGCAGATCAGTAACTTCGTGGAAATGTCCGCTTGGGGCAGTACGCGGGTACCACTTCTTTGATTTTTCTTCGTGTACCCACATATGAAATGTACCTTGATATCCATAAGCAATGACATTGGATCCATTTCCATTGAATTTACAGCCGTAATATCCAATGGTGATACCTCCAACTTTTCCCATTCTCACAGTCTCAACCCATATCCCATTAGTATTCGGTTCCCAAATAATCATCGTTGTATCCAAAGCGGTAGAAAGGAGTTTGAGCGATTCATTGCACTCCCCATCATTTCTACGAGTAGACAGGTGCCAGTGAACACCATAAACCCAATGCTCATGTCCACTCAAAACTGATTCAACGCAAATTCCGAAAGAAATATTTTGAACTATGATACGATGCATGCTCTCATCACAAATATCGCTTTCGGTTAAATAAAGGATCTTCCACAAACGAATTGTTCCATCTTGAGACCCACTGGCCAATAATGCTCCATTGTTTTGGATCTTTGTAATATCCATACACTGTATCCAACCATGATGGCCCTTCAATTCTTTTGCATGCTCGAAATTTAAATCAGTACCATTACTTGAGTCTGCCCATGCAAAAATATGAATTGTTGCATCATCTAATGCAATAAGAATAATAGGTATTTTCAGAGGACCTGGCAGAAACGCCATCTTTATCTCAGTCGGAACTCTTTTTTTAAGATCTAAATTTTGCTTATCACGTATAAACCCTGTAACATCTCGACGCCAGATTGTGAAAACATTATCGAATGAAGATGCACATACGAGCAATGGTTTAATATTATCACTGCCATTCGTTTCAAGATAAATGGCATGAGTTGTTGTTAATTCGGCACCCAATGAGAGTACAGTATTCGGACTATAAGTTTTTTTATCTATCCCTTCATTCCATATGATAATTGTTCCATCAAGAGAACCAGAAAGAATTTCAGTTTCAGGCTCAGCATTATTACTCTGAATCCATTGGACAACTCTGACCTGGCTCGAATGTTTGTGATATGTATTTAAAACTTTGCCGGTTATGTTAGAATCCGGGTCATATATCGCTACTGCATTCGAGGATGCATAGCATATCAGTCCATTACGGGCCCAATCCACTGCGTGTGGTAGACAATTACACGAGCATGATATATAAGATGTAACCATTTTAGAATTGTGCACTCCGTCTCATTCACGAAATGCGACGCTTACACTTACTTGATTTCTTCGGACCGACATATTGAAGTATGCTAACACATGAGATACGAATGACTAGCCTCAAAAACATGCATGTAGAGATTCTAAATATATATGTATCGAAGAATTGCGCGCGTGATTCAAATATTCTGACATCCTGATGATATTCATATAACTGACACAACGGAGAGAATTAAAATTTACTCTGCGTATTTTTTTAACAGAAATTAATATGCAACAAATTATTCGGAATCGATGGCATAAGTTGGTCGAATAATGGTGAATTATTGGCCATTTGGTGTGCTACAATTGGAAAATCGAGAATGTTAATATATTCAACAGTAACTAATGCACATATCGGTGCATTCAGTGGCAATGATAGTTTCACTGATCAAGAATTTATCACGATGCCATATCGATGCCGCTTACAAAAATCGATTGGGGAAATTGAAAAAGTTTCATGGAGTCCAAATGGACAATTGTTAGCGGTCGCAGGGTCTAATGAAATGGTCTGCACATGTAGCATCCACAAGAACAAAACTACTCAAACATTTTGAGCTAATCACAGAGGATAACTAGAATTTCAAATTTATAGGTCGCAGTCATTAATTATGCCACATGGTCAATTGTCTTTCACGTATGTTGTAAACCAGTGTTGGAAGAAAATGATCACTTGTCACGTGTGTTTAAGGAAATAGAAAACAACATCGGCAATTGTTCAAACTATTTGATTCCGCGAAAAATTCCAGAGAATTATAAATATCCGTGTGAATGTAATACAATCATAAAAACATACTTTCTTTTCAAGTCTACCCGTTCCTGATACTAACACAATCCTTCATCAAATCAACAGTGAATGAAATGAGCGGGAGACCAATCAATATTACCATTGCTGTCAGGCAAAATGATCATGAAATATGTATTGCAGTTACTAGAATCCTAGAGTTCAGTCCGTGTGGGATGTATTTAGTAATGAATCACCAGCTCCATTCATCAACATTATTGATACGGAATTTAATGAACGACCATGTTGACTACATTTTATCAAAAAATTCGATATCGGGTTTGTTGCAAGAAAGAATAAGCGATAAAATTGGTAATAGTTATTGAAATTTGTTCATTTTAATTGACCAGGTGTTTCATGGGACCCAAAATGCACACGTATTCTAATATTCTCTGGTTCACCGATTATTATTGAATGGAGAAGTGGACAAAAACCAAAGTATTTCGAATCACCACGAAAAATGAAAGTCCTCAATGGGCATTGGCATCCAAATGGTGAAATTATTGCACTTCATGGATACAATAAAACTACAATGATACGCCTAAAAGACTAAGGCGATGTCGTTTATTTATTAATTCTTAATCTTACACATGACTTTAGTTCTTCATAACTTTTATAGAAAAGATAATGATGTGTTACAACTTTTCTCGATGTAAATTTTTCCACATATTCGACTGCGCTAAATTTATGATAAATATTTATTCGAAAATCCTCAAAGATGATACCGAAATACGACTGTAAACACAATGAATGGCGTAATTCAACTGCAACTATTCGAATAACATCGGAATTATTAATACAATCAATTAATTAACCATCCCTAACGATTGAATAAATTTATCTGTCCATCCTGATTTGTCAACAATCAAGAATTAATAACGTTTGATAATAACTGTAATAATGCTGCTGAAATAAAGTTCATCACTACGAGGAGGGATTATCAGTGGTAGTGTGCGGTAAGTTATGATTAGGTTTATGATTATATTTTTTCGCAGATAATTCGGAATCATGATCACGTTCATTTAGATGTACCAACCAATGCTTTCTCAATGCAGACTTTTCTCTAAATGTCTTAGGACATGTACCACATTCAAAAGGCCTATCGCCAGTGTGGACCAATATGTGGGAATTCAATGTTGTCTTCTGCGTGAAGGCTTTTTTACATATGTAACATTCGTAAGGTCGATCACCAGTATGAATGATCATGTGCTTACGCAAACTAGATTTTTCACGAAATCCTTTGCCGCATATATGACACGAATGTCTTTTATCACCTGTATGCACCAGCATGTGTGAATTCAGTCGTGTCTTCTCACGATATGCCATGTTACAAAGATCACACGCATACGGTTTCTCACCCGTATGAATGAGAATATGTCGATTGAGATCAGATTTACGGGTGAATATTTTTTCGCATACCTTACAGTCGTATTGACCACCAGTGTGAGATAACATATGACTATTGAGGTCAGATTTTCGCGCACATGCTTTGTGACAGATGTGACATTCATGAGGTTTTTCACCAGTATGCACCAACATATGTGAATTCAACTTAGCTTTTTCGCGAAATGTCATCAAACATTCTTTACATTCATATGGACGTTCACCAGTATGCACCATTGAGTGTCTAACCAATTCTGACTTGCGTTTGTATGTCTTCTCACAAATATTGCATGCATGGGGTTTATCACCGCTATGTGCCAACATGTGATTGTTCAATGCAGTTCGCTGCGCAAATGTTCGTTGACAAAGATTGCATCTGAATGGTTTAACGCTTGGGCTGTTTGATATATGAACATTAACATTTGGTCTGTACGATTTATTCGAATTTTTGTCGTTCATCTTGCACGTTTGAAATTGCAATCCATGATCGGCATCAGTTCTTCGAGCAGTGTGTGACGCTGTGGGCTCGCTTTCGCAGTGATCACAAATATCCAAGCACCCGTGAGACATCAGAGCTTGGATGTGATTTCGCGGACGCCACTTGTATGCGAATTTTTTTTCGCAGCGAGTACACTCCAATGGTGAACTGCTTTCCATATGACTCAACATATGATTGTGAAATGTAGATTCGTCAGGAAATATTTGTTGACAAATTTGACACGGGAGGCCTTCTCGTCCTATAAAACTATTGCAATGTGAACGTAAATGAGCAATCATTGAGTCATTGTTAAGGAACCATTTTCTGCAAATCGAACACTGAACTTTATAGAACTTTGGTTGACTGACATTGGAATATCCTTGATGTCTCGAAGTATCTCCGACACTTACCACTGGAACAATAATGTCGCTTGATTTACTCGGACACTTGTAGGTATCTTTATCTTTTTCGTAGCGATTCTTTGTTCTCTCAAAGTTAATTAATATATTCTCACTTTCATCAACACAGATTCGATCATCGAAGTGAATGATATTTGAACGTACACCACTTGTTCGATCACTAATATTTACGTTGGTATTCGCAATCTGGGCTACCCAATTTTGATGGGAGTTTGTTTGATCCTCCAGCCCAAATTTGACCTAACAGACAATCGAAAATATACATCATGGATTATAATCACGGAATAACGAAAAATGTTATGGCTGAATGGTGCGATTTTGGTAATAACGCATTGATTGTGACGATTATAAAGCTTGCATACACTATAGTATCATCACCATTTCATCAGCAAAATCCACCACATGACTTTCAATGGGCAAAAAAACTTTATCGAAAGTTCCTGAACATATATCTTCCATGTATGTCGATGAAGGGATTCTATCACTGTGCTCCCTTTTGAGCACAATATTAACAATATTTGATTCCTAGAACACAGCAATAATTGAAAATTATCTGATAAACCTGTGTATTAATTATAAGTTTTATTACTCGTCATTTCAATCCATCATTCTATTTTACGAGTTCCCAATTTCTCCTATGACAGATGATGAAGATGAAAAATGGTAGCGAGTCGGCAGTTGTATAGTTATTCCCTGTTTATACCGTATATCTAGCGAACACAAAATCACTCTTAACCTCAAAGTCTTTTGAATGAACCAACTATTGTGACAAATGAAAATTCAGAAAGTAAGAGAATGGAAGGCGCAATAAATCACTACCAAATATCGCAGAGGTGATGATGATTGTTTTCTATTTACTCTCAAATTTCGTGAATAATTCGACAAAACCATTGGTATCTAAAAAAAATCACAGTAATTACCATGAAGATGATCCACTAAAAAATCGTATTAGACGAGATTGCATTTAATACTCAGAATCTATTCACATACCGCTCATATTGACTCATATTGTTTCATGATCATGTATCAAAATTTCTCAATGACATTGATTCAAACTTTTAGAGAATTCGGATTTTATGTATGAAGAGGAGTGTATCTTCCTCTCGTTTCCGTCAGTACATATATTGGTATGTATTGGTGTATAATTTACAATGTACATAGAAACCCACTTTCCGTTCAGCATAATACAGAAGCATTTGGTGATAACCTTCTTCGAATCGCAGACACGCAATCTCACGGATCTCGAGATAAAAAAACATGGAATTCGCGGACAGCGCCGTCTGTATGTACTATTGGAGGTGTGATATGAATATTTATAGCTGAACTGGGAAGATTGAATGGATGAGTTTTTCTTGTGATTCGTCTCGACTAATTCGCATATACCACATTCCATTCGCTCGCGTATGCGCTTGTAGCTATTTCTGAATTGATATATTCACGTTGGCATGCTTTTTAACGTAGGTCTGAATCACTTGGGGAATCCACCCTGGGGATCTAGTTGAATTCCGAAAGAACTCTTCTGACATTGGAACTATAGAGTGCTCAGGTGATGATAGAAGAGGAACAACGTAGCACTAGGACTGACTCAATGGAACGGAATTGATCAAAAGCGTGGTTGTCGCTTCTCAGATTTCAGTTAGTTTCTTTCTGAACATGCATATGTAAGTTACTTGCAATCATAGGGGGTTTTCCAATTAGACAGCACTGTGCGGCACTGTGCGACTGTGCGATGTGGTGCTTATTGGGACACACACGTATCATGAGATCTCAATCAAATGGCGCTTAGAACATCAACGTGAGAAGTTTCGATTCTCTGACATGCTCTCATAGAATTGTCAGGACTCGTAAAGAAAATCGAGAAAATTCGAAAAGACGAAGACAGAGTGATTGAACCTCCTACAAATAGCCTAATTATAATTATAAGCGTTAAGATATAAGTATTCGATAAAGTGCATAAGTAATTTTGTCGTTCATATTAGTTAAAATTCCATCATAACAGATAGAGTACGAATGCATTATTGAAACCTATGTTCAACCTAGAATTCGAATATATTTTGTCCATATTATGAATCCTCTACTGAGATATTCATCGTAGATTAATATTGTTATAACATTTGTTCCCTGATGCATAAGTTAACATTATGAATCCCGGTTTGTAAACTAGAATTGTGAATTTTTTGAAATTTGTATTTATATATAATTGAATATTCGGGCGAAGAAGTAGACTTCGAATGTATATCTCAAAAAAGGAAAGGCTATGCAAAAGGACGAGAATAAAATAATCTGGATAAATTGAAAATGTTATGAATGTTTTGTTCATCTGTTGCTTACACTTATAATTATATTTGAATTCAACACATTTTT
>JABMBR010004560.1:0-23637 GCA_018881525.1 Meteorus sp. PSUC_FEM 10030008
TATATATATATATATTACTATGTATATAGCACGTTTGATTAACATGCAGATCGAGTAACCAACGAAAACTCTCCAACGGTCTCGGACCACAATCCTCATCCTCATCGTCTTGATCTACATAGGACTCTCACTTTTGCGTCCAGCGTTATATAGCCTCAAGTGTACTATAGTTCACAACTCAAGAGCACTAACAATTGCATATATAGTACAAAGTGCAATGATGGAATTGAGATTCACGAATTCGTAAAGTGAATTTCAGGACTAAGTGAAATGACGATGGGTGTTGGGTAAAGGAATATATTTAGGCGAAGAGGGCGACGCATTTCTCGCAAGCACGTCCGCTACTTGGACTGCAATTCACATGAACCTTTTGCTCTATGTCTATAGACTTGATAAAGAAACTTGAACGCGATTTTTGTGATGTGATCTCAAAATCAGTGAACCATCCACAAACGAGTGGTTGTCATGAGAAAAATCACTTTCCCACGCACTGTACACTTTCCATGGAATGAGAATTTTCACACTCACCAATACTTTATCGATACTTGACATCGATCTGTATCCCAACTCTTCCAACTCTTATTCTGCCCTATATAATACGTAGACTATTGGATTCATCTTGATGGGAATAGAGAAAGTTCCATTATACAATACGAGTTGAAGTCATCTAGAAGATATGTGAGGGCGCACATATCCACAGAAATGAGATATTACTATACCATCACAAATATTGAAAACGTTTCTCTCCAATTTTAACATTTTCTCACTCTTTTTCCGTTCACTCCTGGCTCTTTTCTGTCTTCAAGCCCCCTTTTCACCACAGATATGCCTGTTAAAAATTTTATCAAGAAAATAGACAATGGCATAGCGCTAAGATAGAGTGCGAATGCGTGTCATCGGAAAAAAACATAAGATCATGTGATAGGAATTAACATTCATGATAGAAAAGACACGCGCAGGACAACCGCATTGTGTTAGATGAATATTTTAATTAAAAGTTATGCTCGCGGCCATGAGATGCAGGTAATTTCTGCTGTATGAGATGGTTTATCAGAGAATTTTCATGTCAGCTGAAATTATTTGAACGCATGTTATACAATCGATTTTGCTACAAGACTGGTTTAAATAGTAATGGGCTCCTCTCGTTTGAGACATTGATAGAATGGCAGATGGAATAGTAATAATGTGGAAGAGGTTTCGTCGCTGTTCTTCAACGACACGGAATATTTGTTATTGTCACACCGGAGAACACCCAATCTTGTCACAAACTGATTAAATGGCTCACCACCCAGTTATTCAGATAGTTAATATCCTTTAAGAAGAACCAAATTGCAATTATATTAATGACGATAATGTTAGAAGACCTATTATCCGTCTTGTTACTTCGAATGACTACAATCAATCAAAGGATCGCAATTACTCATGTCCCTTAGTTACAAAGCGTACATTGACAATCTCACTGAACAAAAGGAACAATGGCTCGGACAGAATCAAAGGGACTGGAGTCTTAGTAGAGACCAGTATTCAATCTCGGGTTGACTACTGTCCAAAATCTCGGTGAGAAATTTGATGAAATTACTCATAGATTTGTACTTTTTAACTTGATGAAAAAACTGTTGATTGTCGATATTTATTATTTGTTCTTTATGTCAAGAGTGGTTGATCACCGCAACCACAAACAATGTCAATGTGGCTCAGTTCATTTTTCCAAACATTCTTCTTTTGTCATTCACCATCACATACAGTAGAGTATTAAATACAGCTCATATCCCTCATTGGATCTCACGGCGCACACGTTACAGTATGCTAGAAACCGGTAAATTCAATCTAATAACTAATTTTGTGGTGAAGCCCCGACACCGAATAATGCCAAAACTTATAATTAAAGTCAACCTTAGATTGAATGACACTTGCTATATGTAACAGCTGTTGATATAATTCCTTAATGTTTGATTTTTCGTCGTATGATATTGGATAAAGCGATGAATATCCTCGAAAAATTATGATTCACTTTTTTTTAAAGTGGTGAGCGATGAAAAAATATGGAATTCATAAGATGTTGCATCCAATTTCCCCCACTTTTCTAACTTTCGCTGATCAGTATCATAACTGAATGAATATTCAGAGGAATTAAAGTATTTTTAAGCAGATGAACTGACTAAAAATAAAATAATGTGTTCGATGTATTAGATATATGTAGGGAATTTATAGTTCATAAGTAACAGTATAGTCGATCAACTGGGTTAGATGGGACACGGCCAGGCACTGATAGCGGGAAAAAAATAATTTTGTTCACCTTGTTTAACTCAATAACTCATTTATTATGCACATGTAAAAGAGAACGCATGGAAAAATTCCCATGCGAGAATGAACTTGTTTATTCATAGATAGCATTGAACGAGAAACTATTTTCACTCTCTGTTCCATTTTATTATAATTTAAGATTATTTATATAACATTTCGACTTCCACTTCTCTTTTTTTGATTCATGTTGCCAGGTCGGCTGTGAAGCCTGTTCAACATATGGAGCAGTTTGGATTTGATTCCAAATGGAGACAAAATAAAAAGCACTGCAGAGAGAAATAAAATCTCACTCTTATCCAGTTCATAAACAAGGAAAAATATCGAAATTCAAAAAAACACATGCGGACCACCACAACAACAGAAAGCTGAGAAAAGTTTAGTAAAACAAATAAAAGTCATAGATGTGTTCACTCGTGTGGACACTGCTGTTGAGAATGCGAAGTGTCTACATCTCTGGACTATGTGCATATGTGTGACACTGATATGAAAGAAAAACTGCAATGCAGACTCCAACAAAAAGCAGTATCATGAATAACTTGGGTAACAAGCGCAATATGTAGAAAGTTAGGTGGATCAGAAGAAGCAAACAATCAACATACTCTCGACATCAGTCATGCAAACGAAAAGATCATGATTCCACATGTTATCACATTCTGATCAAATAATCATCAAGACATCAATCCAATTTTTCTAGACCTATGATCAATTTTTCAACTCTAATTGTCATCTTCTGTATATGACTCAATTAACTTAGTATAATCATTGGAACTGTTTATTCTGCTCTTCAGTATACTCAGCATTTCAGATACAATCATCTGAAATCACTGCAACAACGTCCACAAAATATTTCATGAATCTTCAAATGATACAAAAGTTACTATTTCTGACCAGGTCACATTTTCCTCACAATTAATTCAAAGAATCATTTGACCATCATCTGTGATGAAATATCAACCAAAGCTATCCTCTAATCTATTGAACGATTGTTTCTATCAATCTGCTATACTGTTATTCAATTTAACGCGGATTTCGGTGCGCTAGTGCTTCATGCGAAATGGCTTCATCGTATCGAGTAGACACTCATGTTATCTAATTGCCTGATAATATACAGGATATTATCTGCAGTGTATACATAACTAATCTACATATCAGCACACAGTATGTGCGAGAAATCGATTGATTAAAGGGCAGCCATGTTGAATGTGCAGGAAACAAAATTTCATCGTTGAAATAAACGTTCGCTATATAATTTCAGATAATTATTGCTTTCATTTTTACCCGAGGACATATTATGTTGGATAAGCTCCCATGAGAGTGAGCTAAGGACGAAATAAGACGGGCGCACGAGACAGTCGAGAGGTGAAAAGGCCACGTGTTACTTATACCCCAACGGTGTTATGGGCTTCTATAATCCCCAAGATGGCTCTAGGACGCTCCTTTTCTCCGACTCGAGCAGACGCTAATGTTCGCTCAGTAACGACGATGAGTGGTTGGCTTTCCTCACTTCTAGCATCATCGTATATATTTGAACCCTCTCTCTTCATTTCTCTATTTGCCTTTCTCTTACCCCTTCTCACTTTTGTTCCAGTTGTCTTCACGGTTCTTGTCTTCTTTCTTGTTCACACAGTTATATCTCACCGTCTCATCCGTCTAACCATTCTATTCTCCTATGTAACGATAAGCTTCAACTCACTTCTAACATCCTCTCGTGCACGCATTTACGTCCAATCCAATGTTGAGTCTTGTGAAAGCTCTCATTGCTTATCGAATTCACAAACTCGCCATGGCAAGTTGAGGGAAAGACGGAATTTAACGGTTCAGAACAAATCCTGCTGAATAATTGAAACGGAAAACGTGCCGATCTTGCAAAATGTTTATCAAGCAATCGGTTATAGTGCTGATAGATCGAATTGCAAACTCACACGACTATCATCAATATATTCAAACATGTATCTATAGATTTCATAAGAATTTTTAATGTCATCACCTAAGTCTGGGTTCAAGCGGTTCCTTCTTCCAATGATAGAAGATAACATTCCAACGATTTTGTTATACAAGAATAATGAAAGTTATAGACGAAATTGATCCATAGAATTATTCGAATAGGAATGCTGCAAGAATAGAATACCATGAAATTGTCACCATTCCCGATCGAGAACTCATCTCGAATTAAAGAAGTCGAAGCCATATCTTTCCGTCCAACGAATTTCACTGAAGTGAGAAAATTCTGTTTCCAAATTATGCGCAGTGGAATTTCCGTATTCCAATCCTAATTTCCAACCACTGTCAAAGATATTAAGAATTTTATGGAGCAACTGAACCATTACCCTGCTATTGTCGAATCGAATACAAACAGTCACTCCATGCAGCTACCTATTATTCGTCGCAGTTTGGACTGTTATTTATTTTCCTCGTGTACTCATGTCATGATGATAAACGAGAAAAATATTTGAAAATAGAATTGAGATGAGAAAAGATAGAACAAATGAGAATGAACGAATGCACCCATCATGCAGATAAAAGTATAAGAGACTGTGCATGCATGAAGGTGGGGTATCTAACTGGAGGATTTCCTCGGAGTATATAGAGTAGGGATCGTGGTCGACAGCGAACAACCGTTCCTCAAGCTTATCCCTCTTCCTCAAAACGTATGCATCATCTGCCGTAGTGGCATGTTACTTCTATGTACTCTCCTCCACTAGCGCACAGCGCTCTCGTCATATTCCATTCCATTGGCGTATATAAAACAGACTCTTCGTTTTACGTTTTGGAAAATATTGACGGGACGTGGCTCTGGTCTCAGAGCTTTCAGTCACTCTTGCCACCATTCTATCTCCTCCTTGCACTTTTTCTTACCTACCATTCCTGTCTCACTCGCTCGTTTCCGCTGTCAAAGTACGTATACGCGTTTATTCAGGACATCATGCCTGAACGTGAGGTTCTTTCATGTAATACTTCGACCGTAAATAATATTCACGTTTGCACGAGTGAGTCGATCGAAATGCCCCGAATAATGCCTGTATATATTTTTTCATTACACGTAGCACAGGAAATTTAATATTTTTTTATCCATATAACTTGATGCGGACTGTTGTGAAATGAGATGTCGAATGTCTACAGATTGCTAATAATGTCCTAATATCATGAAAATATTTAGGGAGTTGGGGAATTTACCAAAGTGATGATTTCTTTTAAATATTATTTTTCAACTCTCTGAATACATTTTGTCAATGATTTCTCAGTCAATAGCAATAATTGGAATGGGTTTACGACTTCGAAGTGAAATACACACGATTTCATATATTTGATTTCGATCCATTCATCATCAGAGTTGATAATAATTGTCTCATCACTCATGAATCGAATGAGATTGGAGCAATGGTGCATTCGTGTAAGAACAACTCAAACCTGAAGCGTCTCGTCACAATGATCATTGTATAGGTTCATCGGAGTTTGACGAAGTCGTATCATGAAATGGAAAACTGCGGAACATGTTTGATTCAATATTTGAACATATTTCTATATCTTCACCTTGTTCAGTCTCGATCTCATCTCCAGATATCTTCTACGAATCAATTTCTATTAATAAGTGAAGTTACAGGCTCATTTGTTCTCTCCCAAAATCGTGTGAGTTGAATGAGTTACTAATGCAGCATATCCAACTTTAGAATCGAACTATATGTCGTGATGATAATAGCTGTGACCTATTTTATATCTCTTCGAGTGAACATCAGTGCTTTGATGGTTTCAATACTTTATTTCACGTCTTCTACATATTCTGACATAGTAAAATTCTATTATTGAGCATTCAATGTTTGATGTAAGTTGTTTATACGTCAGGACTGTGGTAGCTTTGTATGTCGGTGTCTGTATGTTGTATCTCCATGTCTCTCAGAGTTGTAAACTTCGGTATCAGAACAGCGAAACATAAATAAACTGATTTGATTAACTATCCGTATTATTCATGACTATCCTTGAAAGAAATTTCCATCACTATTTTGAAAAAAAAAACCGAATATTAAGAATTAAGATGTTCGATTTTAGTTTTCAGATTTCGATTTCGTGAATATCTGAGTATACTGGAAGAACATCAATTCCAAAATGTAAATTCATAATGAAAATGAAAGAGTTATAGTTCTCTTCGAAATGTTCAATGCACATCATAATAATAAATTTGAGAGCGTCGTATGATTGTGTAACTTTTTCTTGTCGCCCGTCCAGTTGTGTCATTACAAAATGTTTTCATGAATATGCGAGTTCACCACACTGATCAAAAGTACCAGTAAATTTATCAACCAGAATCTTCAAATTTTTTTCTCCTAAAACTAATTCCTGTATCAATTTTTGACACCATTCTGAACAGAGATTGTAGTCGAGAGAGAGGACAAGGTTGTAAAATATATCGTCAAACTATTGAACGTACATCGAACAAGCTTTCACATGTTTCTGTTTCAAGATGTAGAATGACATACAACTGCCACAAAAATTGGATCACATTTTAGAGTTGTATGCACAATATGACGAAATAATTATTGAATTAAATTGCAATTATTTTCCTATATATCGATACTATACAATATAAATTGTTGGTGGAATTGGTGACAATTATGTCCTAAGTGAAGCTCTATTGAACTTCAACTTGTTAAATATCAGTGTATAACACTATTGAGAAGTCTACCCACACACAAATTCACCGCCAACAATTCATAACAAACTCTCCATATAATATACAATGACAGAACTACAGAATAGCAACATCAAAGGTTGATCAACTGCCGTTGTAAACACAATCATACAATTCAATTCATTGACGAAAACTTTTATAAAAAATATAATTAAACTGTCGTGTTAACTACGAGTGAAACTCTCATCTGTAGTAGTACACAATCATTGAATCTTCAATAAACCTTTCATTCGCTTCATCCACACAATTCAACCATCATTTCGATCCCTGGCTGTTTCAATATTTGATCAAATGAATCACAGCAATCCAATACATTTCACGTCAATTCCGAAAATATGTGACAGACTTTACATATATATATATATATACGCTTACGCATGTATATACCAGTACAGATACGACAACCGCGAATCTATTTCATGCTTCAAAGGAACGTCAATCAATAAAAAGAAAGCAGAATAAAAAAATATTCTGTAAAAAATAACTATAAAAACCTCTCTTCAGTTTTATTTTCTATATTTTTATTTTAAATGACATTGAGATTTATGGTGTAACCGACTGTGATGTATTATTCACGTATATTTTCATATAAAAATATACTCCTTATATTATTGTATGTAAGGGTGACGAGATAGATATAAGGGAGAGCAGGCAGGAGTGGTAGACAAACCCACCCACGTACATAAATACATACGTACATGCGTCTGTATATATTTACGCCCGCGGGTACACGCGACCGCCTAATAAGCTTTATTTACCCCTCGCTGACATAAGAGAAACGGAGAGTGAGAGTGAGAGAGTATAAATGAATGAACTACCTTTAATTACGTTGGAACGTTGCTGCAAGCAGCGTAAATATCAGCCAGAATTATTAATATCCAACGTAATTTCACGTAATTGAAAATGCCTATGAAGGGCCGTTGTGACTTTGCGAGTGAGCGCACAGAGGAAAACACGATCTGGCAGGGCGTTGTATTCCCTGTTTACCTCATGAATGTGTGTGCGCGCGCGTGTTGACCCAGTGGAAGTTAGATTGCCATCTGCTAAACTTTATATAAATATTCGCAGCCAGTGGGAATATTAATAATGTCCAAAGAAATGAGAAGACAAAATTAAAATCATTATTATCCATTCATGTGAATATTTTTAATCAGCACTTCTCATATTCATTTTTTTTTCCCTTTGGATTTTCTCTATTTCGTTTTCTCTTCCTCTCATATCCGATTCACCATAATCTATGTATATATATATATTTGTTTCATGAAATTTACAAACGTTTCGACGTGTTACCATTTGTGTATAACCTTTACTATCAAATTATAAACAAATAGCCATATAACGAGATGCAAACAAGACATTTTCCGTTGGTAGACAATATGCTTTTTCGTATATATGTTATATGTATACATAGATACATGTATTGGGGAAGAGACAATGGGGTTGTAAAAGCCATACGCAAGTCGAGTGTAGTATGAGACACTGTCGTAGTCTGCCATCTAAATGGTTCGCTGTCGGGCTTTTACATTTGCAATACACCCCTACTTCATATCTCCTTCCACAGCTGCACCACGTGCTACTATATAATATATAAGTTAGCTGTTGCGTATTCGGAATTCTCCTAAATGTACTCACACATGTATATATACATTGATATATGTACTGTCATGGCGGTATAATACTGAAATTGGCCGTAGTCACGTTGACGAGTAAATTGTTATCGTCTTACATAGTTAACTACATCATTCCGTTGTGAGTGTCTTTATTGCTGTCGTTTATATTTTTTATTCAACTTTAAAAGGAACTTTGAATTTTTCTATGTGTGCTACTTCGAGAATGTTATAGAATTGCAGTGAAAATTGTTGGAATGTGCAATTATCGAAAAATAAAAATAGAATGTTTATATATTTTGCGACATGTTTTTTGTCTTTGATATGAGAATATTCTGGTTCGGTTTATTTTTTTATTTCACTTCGCGATAGTAGGAAAAAAAAATTGACGGTGGGAGTTAAAAAGGAATAAGTGATGCACAAAGGAACGAAAATGTAGAGAGGACAAAAAAAAACGGAGAATTTATTTGTAGTCACTTGACAACATGAAAACCGTCTACGTTTCGTGACCGTAAACTCACGGTGAGTTAAAAGGGTTGGAACATTTACACATTAAATTGCAAAATGTTCTTACACACATCGGCTTTTTATATGTTACATGGCAGTATTCATTATCGGTTTATTTATTTATTTATTCATTTATTTATTTCATTACTGACCCGAGTGAAGGATAATGACACGTCACGTATATGATATTACTGTTAATGTTTCATGATGAGGTTATATACAAGGAACGTAATTGTAAGTGAGTTTAATGGTCATTATGTCTGATGATGGTAAAAGTATTGTGGACTATTTGTCACACGCTTTTCACTTTCAGTTGCACAATACAATTCAACTGATGAAAATTGAGGTGTTCGATAACATCATAATCGATCACAGTCACGCACGTTTATTTCTGCAGATGATTATTGGCTATCACGGAGAAAATAAAATAGAGAATTGTTTTCGGTAATTTTCAACAGTTGTCTCATTTTTTGAATGATGTAGCATTATGGGTGATATCGATTCGTTAATAAATTTATGCATTTTGTCTGACGAAAGAATACCTACACTGAAAAATGTCATCGACATCATTAAGACTAAGTGACATGAGCAGACTTTCGATCGAGAAATATTTACTAACAGTTCAATAAAAAAGAAAGGGGTGTATAAGATGAAAAATGTCCACTCTGTTCTTCATTCAATTTCTTGTGTGGACATTCATTCAGCAACATTTGCTGTTGTTGATTCTATTCTTAACAACGATCAATTTTTTTTCCTACAGATTTTTTCGTTTTTATCGTGAATAGGATTTTTGCTGAACGACAAAATTAGAATTGGATATACAACACGTAACGGATGTTGATTTCCATTTTCACTCGTGCTCAACAAGACGAAAAATGGCGAATGTCGAACAGTGTCAACTCGATTGATATTTCGTACACCATTTCCAATCAAACGTGAATACAAAGAACTGGAGGAATCGATAGTGAAAATGAAAAAATATATAATGGGGGATGATAGAATAATTGATAATGTCTGTTTGTAGATATGGCCGCTCCTCACAAAGAAATATTACAATAACTACTGCATTGTGTTCAAGTGGAAATTTTTCATAATGATCATTTCTGTTGTTTTATCTAGCGAAGTATCGAATGAATCTCACGAGAGTTCACTCATTGTTATTGACGAATTATTACTGATGAATAATTTAGAGAAAGATGCAACAAATAACTACTCGAATAATGCAACGGAACAATATCGACAATTCTATTTCTTTTCATGGCCTCATCTATTACCCGTTCACAAATGGCAATTTATGTTTATAATGTCTATGACTTCATCTATTCACATCTATTTGTGGCTTGTTTCTACGGACTATTCAAACGCAAAAAATCCTCCAATTAATAATTGTAATCGTCGATATAACGCTCCATTGAAGAATTTCCAATTTTCCACACTTTCATGATTCTGGCAAGCATATTCGATTATGAATGAATCGTTATGACACATAAATTGGTCATAATAATTGCAAACTATGATGACTTGACGTGATTCTTTAATGGTTACACCCCCTCACCACATCCTTCGATAATTTTGCGAAACTTCTATACAGTCCTCCACCTCATATGTGATTGATAATATTTCAGATTCCACTAAAAATAAATATGAATTGTGGGGTAATTTGTATGGCCTCGAGAAGCTTCAATAGATCGTTGTGCAAAGCTCTATATTTATTATATTATCAACATTCGAAATTTTCGAGCTATTTCTATATGATCCTGATATATTTCATATATTCTGGCTTTGTGATATTTTCACATAAAATTTACCCAGTCAATACCGAATAATTTTATTTCGTAATAAAATGTGTAACTAATGTTCTATCAAAACAATGAAACGAATTGGAATTTGTAGTTGCTACATGAGATAACAGATCGTAACAATTATAATCAGTTACAAATTGAAGGCATCCATAGCATATAGGATACGTGATACCATTCACGATGCTACATTATAGCTTTGTCAATAATGCCCGAAATTCAGGGGCTGAATTAATGCCCTATGCAGCGTCATGTTACACGGTGTCTATTTCACCAATGCACTGAACTCTGTATCGAACAGCATCAATGGCAATGGAAATTTCTATATTGCTCCATTGATACCAGGATATCGCACATCCAATCCACGCCCACTTTTACCGCGAAGACGACTAAAACGTTGGAGAAATTTTATCTTTTTCTATAATCAACGATCATCACTGTGACTGATTAAATGTAACAGACAATCAATAATCGACAAATATGTCATGTGGACTCATAATAGCGACGGTGTGATTCATTTTATATGAATTATCACATATCGGTTCAACGTTCAAGAAAATCCAAGTGATCCTGAATATATCCCAGAAAAATTCATGGTTGACTGTGATCAATGAACATTAGAATGATCAATTATATTTCTTTATTCTTTCTCTTGGGTAGAAAAAGCAGAGAATGGAACTTTCATCGAATAATAACCAACAGTTTCGATGAGAATTAAACGATATTCCTTCGCATATACAATTTCCCGTCTGAAGTCACGCAACTATATAAATTTCAGTGAGAAAGGTGTTTTCTGACTGAAAAGAAGAAAAAGAAATAAAAAATCAACCTTTTCATTATACCGACGTAAATAATTGCTTCAACTTAATTCAACGTGAAGTACAAGCAAATAGAGATAGAACAATGAAGAGCGAGAAAAGAAAAAAAAATTACCATCAATATCAATTTAATATGAATTGGACATAACGTGTAGAGCATAATTTCCGATGAATGCATGTGAGAAACAGAGGGAGCTTTGCATTTACTGAATAAATATCTCGCATCGATCGTTTATAATGTATACAAACATGTCTAAACTGTATATGTGAGAGTACAATAAAAAAATCCATTCGAGTGAGTAAAGGACGCATTGCAGTCGAGAACAATAGTGAAGCAGGAAGAAAGATGGCAGCAATGAAGTTTAGTGTCACGCACAACAAATGGTTGAGTTTAACGCGAACATCACTGTGTCCGCTCAATGCCAGTCGTTTAAACGATACAAATATGCGACGTGACGAAATAAATTTAACCTACACACGTATAATATTTCATATGCTATATATTTTAACGAATCATCATCACTGTATATATAAAATAACTTTTGACATGAATATTTCAGTCCCTATTGTGATTTCATCAATTAGTGCCATAGAATGGTTGGAACATTAAATGAGTGTACTGGTCATATGAGTACTAGAACTAACTTTACTTCATATCATTATGAACTAACGCAACTTATTCGTCAATTTATGTGGATTGAATGAATTCCGCACGGAAATTTTAGTTCCTAACAATATTTTCAATCATGTAAGTAACTCCATCTCGAGTCTGGTATTGAAGAAGATATGACAGAGAACTGCAAACACGATAAATCTGAATGTCTCATGTGATGGTAATCACTTTACTGTTCAGAGAAAAACACTCTTGGGCTCTCCTTTCCTGATGTAGATAATAATAATTGTTGAAACAATAATATAAAAGTTGATGTTTGGAGAGGAAATATACAGAATGATTTGGTGATGATGATAACTCCAAATTTGATCACTCTACTTCTCACCTTCAGTTCGGAATTCCATTTATTATGATTATATAAACCTGGGAGTTATCAGATAATACTCGTGTGCTACTGAATTATTCAGCTTTCCATTTCTATTTATTGAACATATTTCGTCAAATTAAACTCTTTCGACACAAATATTCATTGATTTCGTCGAGAATTTTTGTTAATCCATAGATAAAGAATCTCATTCTATTCGGTATTGACACCACACCGAATATTGAGAAAAATCATTTTGGTGAATACCACGATCATCCCAGATTCACCAATACAATAGTTATGATACAGCATAGAATTGTTGGAATACATGAAGATCGCTAAATTTATCGCTGCGCCCTTTCCTTTGCTGTATTTGTCATTTGAAAGATACGTGTCGGAAAAAAGTCTTACAAGACATTAAAATTGAATGAAGGATATCACTCAGTAGTTGAGAATTCACTAGAAACAGTTCGTCAGTTCATTTGTAGAAATCCCCAAACGAAAACAATTTTACCGACACCTAGCGACTATTTCTCAAACATTCATAATCGGTATTATCCGGGATTATGGTACATATGATATATATGTGCAGCGTGTTTACTTGTGAAAGTTCAAAACACGTGGTAATAAAAACCAACGTGGTGAAAATAATTGTTGTAAACATTGATTTCATTATAGACCTTTCCATTAGAATATAAGTGACTCAATATTCATAATAAACACTAAGGTAAGTTTGTAACTTATGTAAGTGTCACATCAATGCTAAGTATACTTGATGGAAATTGTGAGGTTATGAAAACGGATTTTATGAAATAAACAATTTCATCCGTAATCAACAACTCCCACAAATTCTATAATATCGTTCGTTGATTTCATTGGCCTCGGTCAAAGAAATCGAATCATATCGATTCTAGAAGGAGACATGAACAAAATGACACAAAATATTTCATTGAAACAAAATTTTTTCCTTTTTCAGTAGAACCATCCTAGTAATAATGGCAAAAACTAAGAATAAGAAGAAAAATTTGGCGGAGGCTGCGTCACAGAAAAAAAGTCATGAAGGGAAGAAAAAGACAAATCCATTCGAAGTTCATATAAACAAAGATAAACAGAAGGTATTGGGACGAAAGAGTAAAGATGATCGTGGATTACCCGGCATTGCACGTTCAAAAGCAATCAATAAACGTAAAAGGACACTTCTGCATGAGTTTACACAAAAAGATAAAGATAATGTTTTCATGGACAAACGAATTGGTGAGCGTGATCTAACGATGAGCCAAGAAGAAAAAGCTTTGGCTCGATATGCTGCCGAGAAGATGAGAGCTCACAAAAAAAAGAATATTTTTAGTTTGAATGATGAAGAGGTGTTGACTCATAGAGGTCAAACATTGGAAGAAATTGAAAAATTTGAGGATCCAAGAAGCGATGACGAATTCAGTGATGATGATAAAAAAGGACATTTAGATAAAAAATTTGTGAGTGATGCTCATTTTGGTGGGGGACTATTATCAAAACCTAGTGGACAATTATCTGGTAAAGAACTTATAGCCAATATAATCGCTGAATCAAAGAAACGCAAAGCAGAACAGCAGAATATTCGTGAAAAAACAATTCAGTTGACGAATAAATTAGATTCTGACTGGAAAGATCTTGCATCAATTATGACATCAACCGACAAAATAATCGACAAATCGATTGAAAAACCTAAGGCTGACGAATATGATAGAGCTGTTCGTGAATTGCAATTTGAAAGCCGTGGGCATCCGTCAGATCGTTTAAAATCTGAGAAAGATATTATGGAAGAGGAAAAGAATAAGTTGGAAGAATTGGAACGAGATAGATTGGCGCGGATGAAGGGATGTTTAGACGATGCAAATAACAGATCAAAACACAAATCAGCTGATGACCTAGATGATGGATTTGTTGTCGAAGACATAAATGAAGAACCTTTGGCGTACGATGAGGATGGCGTGGTTAGAGGTAGCCATTCAGAGTCAAAAACGCAAGAAAATGCTTCAGAAGATGAGGATAATGAATCCAATAATGTTAGTGATAGTGTAGAAAAAAAAACTCGCGCACAAACACAAGATGATATTGATAACAACGAAAATTCAGATAAATCAGAGGATGAAGCGAATTCTGAACAGGAAGAATCAGATGGCGATGAAGATGATGACGATATTGATTTGGATGATCTGAAAGAATCTGAATCGTCAAGTAGCGAAGGAGAAGAAGAAGAAGAAAAATTGATAACTGGTGAAAATACAAAGGAATCATCAAAACCTATCGAACAGCCGGTCGAACCCGAGAAACAGGATTCCAACAACCAATCAAACGGTGATTTGATGGATACCGAGAGGATTAAAGAAATTCGTGAAGACCTACAGAGACGGAAAGAAATCATGGAGAAAGCTCGCCAAGAATTACCATACACTTACAGTGCTCCTGGGGATTTTGATCAATTGAAAAAATTGTTGATAAACCAAGACCCAGAGTACCAATCAATCATACTGGAGCGGATTCTCAAATGTAACCATTGGTCTCTTAATCCCGAGAATCGTGAAAAAATGTGTAAAGTTTTCGATTATTTATTACAGTATATCGTTGAATGTTGCTCTGGACTCCATAAAGATGAAGAAATTCATAAATGCTTCATTGTTATCGACAGACTTTGTCCACACCTCTTTGATCTTGCGCAAACAAGTGCACAAAATACAGCTACTTGTGTACAAACTATTATGAAAGAGAAACATGAAACTTTCAAGAAGAACCCGAAGAAATACCCGGCATTGGATACTCTCATACTTTTCAAAATTGTCTCTCTTCTATTCCCAACATCGGACTTCAGGCATCCAGTTGTTACACCTGCACTCGTATTCATGTCGCAAATCTTATTGAGATGTCGTGTCAAATCTAAGCTTGACATTTCCAAAGGTCTCTTTATTGTTACATTGATGTTAGAATACACAGTATTGAGTAAAAGATTCGTACCATCTGCAATAAATTTCCTTAGGGGAATTATATATCTAGCGACAATCAAACCACCACCTACATTACCCAGAATTGTTCCACCATTCAAACGTGCTGGTGAATTTTCAAATTTATTGATACTCGAGGAAAGTCAGAAGTCTCTGGAAATTGAACTGATGGATGCACACATGAAAGCGTACGATTTAGCCGCGGGTGAAATTAATGAGGATTTCAAAGTGCGTGTTGTGCTCACAGCAATCAATTTAATAGATGAATTTAGGGGTCAACTGGAAGAATTGGAAGCTGTGCACAGCATTTTTCAACCAATTATCCAATTATTGAAGATGAAATCATGGAAAAATTATCCCAAAAATGTGAAAGAACGTATAAAACAAGTTCGTGGAAATTTACAAAGTTTAGCAGACAAAAAATTGGAATACATGGTTCGTGAAAAGAAGAAACCCAAAGCGTTGAGACTTTATGAACCTCGAATCGAGAAAGTGTATGTAGAACCGAATATTTACTGTCCTGAATCAATTCATATATACCAGATAATTTATTTTTTTAATTTCGTTTCAGGTATGATGGTAAGAAATTCAAACCTATGTCCAAACAAAAAGCTGAGCGCGAGAAGTTAATAAATAAAATGAAGAAAGAAACTAAAGGTGCTATAAGAGAAATAAGAAGAGACACTGCATTCTTAGCTAAAGTACAAATAAAGCAACAAATAAGAAGTGATGAGGAACGTAAACGTAAAGTTAAAGAGATCTTTGGTGATGCTGCAACACAGCAAGGTGAATTGAATAAATTGAAGAGGAAAAAGTAATGTGTAATAATGTTGTCAATAAATTTGATTATTTATATTTTAATAATGATATTCATGGCTGACTATATATTTTCCAAATAATTTGATTCAATATCAATGTCAGCATCACCATCATCATTTAGTTATAAGAAAGATATGTTTCTTCACACGATGCTCGATAAAGATATTCATCTTGACGCATATATATTTCTGTTGAAAATCTTTTTGTTCATTGCGAAATTTTCAAAACTCTAAATGGTTTTTTCACTATCGCTATTCCAGTCTCTTCGTGATGGAATCAAAGTCGAATACTTATATGCATGAAATTACATACCAAACGCTGTTTTTCTGAATCCATTTGTGATAGTTGATTACGCTGCCGTGATGGACGGAATATTTTAGGTGTTCGATTCTAAAAATGATTTTCAAACATTCACCGATCACGATTCTGTGCGACTCGAACGGAAGATGAAACGGATGAGCATTACAATATGGCGTCGATTCAAATCGCGCGGGACCCTCTACATACGTGAATATAACACAACGATTCCTGAATTTTTTCAAAAAGATTTATCATGATTAAAAACTGGAACCCAGGTTACAATACACCGAAGGAGAAAAAATGTCCTATATCTTTGAAAATATTCCATCTAGAATTAATAAAATGATAGTTCTATATCGGAAACAAGGTTATGATACGGTTACGCATCCGTGCATTATCGACGTGATTTGAATGGCCCGCGAGAAACTTTGAATTTCCCAGATCATTTTCAATTGGTCCAATTCTTCGAACACATCCGAACGAATTCGAAACAATCGATATAAATCTCGAATGAATGTCATTCGCACTGAGCCAATTTCACATTGCAAAATGACTTGCAACCAACTTCGGAGCATTAAATAAATTCTTCCAAAGGACACAATCCTTGATGTAACGAATCAAATCATTGTCATTATAAATATCAATGAAATTGCACGCAAGTGGGAAAGTGCATCAAACATTAGTCAACCTCGTAATATTTACGACAAGTCGTACCAGAGGTTATAACACACTCTGGACGACACAATTATCTTCCAACATACGTGTAATTGCATATGATCAGGTATAAAAGTGCTGACCATGTCTATTTTTTTTTACACATTTTTATTGTTGCTACCTGCGCATCGGCGTATATACTCATTACCATCTTCCAATTAAACATGACATCAATGTCAATGAAAGTTTGTTAATACCGAGCAATGAATTATGCGAATCTTAACGAAAATAAAGATTGTGAGTGTTGTTTAGGTGAGATGTTAACCTTAGTCAATGTTTTTTTTCATTATCCATTATTGTATATGTAACATAGATGCGACAATGCGAAATAATTATGTTCATTAATACTCAATACTTCATCATATTTGTTTCATAGTTTCCATTTGTTGATTCATCTTTATGTTTCAGGTACAAGGATGATAACTAACAGATGTATCTAATTTATTGAATTTACATACGCTTAGACATATAAATATATATACACTGATACAATGTCTGACGACAGTTCACAACAACTTTCAACTGATTGTGATAATCACGGTCGGGCAGTCAGAATAGAAACGGGAAGTAGATCAAATATATATCGTCTTCCTAGGATAGAATCATTGAGAAGACTTAGTAATAATTTTGCAACTGAAAGACAAAGCAGTGAGTCATCTATTGGTAAAGAAATTAAAATTAATACATAAATTGAAGTATTTTTTATGTCGGAATCGAATTGGATTTTTCTATCTGTTATTTTCTTTTTTCGTTACCAAGACACATCTGCTGCACAAGCTGTAACAATATCATCAGGTGATGAAACAACATGCAATTCACCAACCACAATTACCGATCATGAATCCTCGGTTGATGTTACTGATGGTGCATCTTCACCTGATCAAACATCTGCTAGTGCACCTACCTTAAGTTCGGATGACGAGTACGAATATTTACCAAGAATGTCCAACGTTCTGTATTTTCTTTACTTGTGATGAAATTTTCATTTTTTCATTTGTTCATTACAGCAAGAGATATTGTTGGGTGTGTTTCGCGACGGACGAAGATGATGCAACTGCGTCATGGGTGAAACCATGTCATTGTCGTGGTACAACTAAATGGGTACATCAGGGTTGTATACAGAGATGGGTTGATGAGAAACAGAAAGGCAGAGCCGGCGCATATGTTGCATGTCCACAATGTAACACAGAATATATTATCGTTTATCCACATATGGGTAAGAAGAAATTTTGATTGGAAGAAAGTGAATATTAGCGAGTTATCCCGCTCCAAATCACTCAACTCCCGATCGTGTCGATGAGTTGCTTGACAAAACTTTCACTCAACAGTTTTTTCAATTTTTTCTTTGGAAAGATGAAAGTCAATGAATATTATTGGATGTATCGGGAATATTTTAATTTGTACTATGCAGTTCTAGAGAGCTATAAAATGTTATCACCTATCTTTTAACTACTGCTATTGAGTGTTGGAGGCGTAGAAACAGCATTCGATGAAAGTTATTGTTTTGTCACATTCAAATTTCATCCATTCGATTGAGTATGCACTGAGATATTAGTGTGGGGTGCAATTGCGCGGCGCCTATTGATATCCATTCGATAATATTCTCTTCAACAAATATAAAACGAAACAATATTCCGGTGATGAATCGTGGAGTCATGGGGGTAATCACATGGTGCGTTCGCCGGAAGAAAAAAAACCGGTTGGATCAATTATCATTCAGAAAAGTCTTTGGATGAGATGGCAGAAAGAAGAACTACTTTCAAAATTTGACCGGCACTTTCGTAGTTTAAAAAACACTTTCAAAGTGAATAATGCGGAGTTGACGACACTTCACTCCGGAAGTAGCTATTCGAAAATAAATTGTTTGAAATAATGTTTCATTCTCCAAATCGAAACATGAGAAAAAGTGATTAAATTAATTACACTGACATCGAAATTGATACTTCTAAATTATAAGACATAATGGTTTTGAGCGACATAACTCGTAAATAGATATTAATATATAACAAAAATTATATATCAATAATTATCATATCTTTTCTCAGGTCCACTAGTGGTAGTATTGGATACAATCGACGGTGTGATATTTCGTGTTTGTCCATTCATTGCTGCTGGAATCGTGGTTGGATCAATTTATTGGACAGCTGTGACTTATGGTGCGGTAACAGTAATGCAGGTTGTCGGGCACAAGGACGGTCTCACAATGATGGAACAAGCTGATCCTCTAGTACTCCTTGTTGGTTTACCAACAATACCAATAATGTTGGTACTTGGGAAAATGTTGAGATGGGAGGATCAAGCGTTGAGTTTACTCAGACGACATGCATGTAAAGTACCAATTCTTCGGCATTTCTTACCACGTAGTTATGCTGAAGACGAAAGAACCCAATCACAAGAAGTGCCACCAATGAGTGATCCAATTTCAGCAACAAGAATTCTTTGTGGTGCACTATTATTTCCGACAATTGCCAGTATTTGTGGCAAAATATTTTTCGAGAGTATCAATTCAAATTTTCAACGAACAATTCTTGTGAGTACATTCATGTATATAATCTCATTCAATTCCGAATATTACATAATTCCAAAATCGTTCCGACTCGTGAAAAGATATGCTGTGCTATTCAATCATCTGTGTTTGCATTCAGGGTGGCGTTGCTTTTATAACAATAAAAGGTGCATTCAAAATCTACCACAAACAACAACAATATGTGAGACAATGTCAAAGACGTATAATGGATTATACAGATAGCAATGTAGCAATCTACAGGAGACAACAAAATGCAGAAAACACTCAGACGAGTTAAACTGGTAAATTAACAGTGGATTTATTCAAATTGAGAATGAAAAAATGAACGATAAATTGATTAAAGAAGACCATCCAGAAAATTCGTGCTAGTGGATTTTGAAATATTTTGAAGCCTAATACATCGAACGTTAAACTTATTCGAACGTTCTGTTCATAAACGTACGTGAATGTAAATTCCGATACAACTGTAGAAACAACAACAAAAAAATGGAAGATTTGATTGTAAATATTCGCATTCTTGCAAATAAACTTAGATAAATAACAATACTGGGTTATTATGACATAGTTGACGTTGCAATTAGATATCAGAGTAGGAAAATTAATCCGTGATTTGATAGGAGTAATTCAGCAACTTTCAGTTTCTATGTTAACACGAAAACAACCCGTTTGGGAAGGTTTTTTTTATTTTTTCAGTTGAATGTTTTGTCGCTTCGTCAATGAAAACCATTCATCGCGTGAGATTAACACGCATTGTTCAAATTTGTCTATTGAAGAAATATCAGATTAAAAATTCCACCTATAATTCAATTACGATCGGGTACACAAAATCATTCGTCTTTCTCAGGAAAAACATAATTTATTTCATTACGCAACAAGGTTCCCGGAAAATTTCATAAGTTCAATTTGAGTACACCCCTTCAGTTTCCACGACATTATTTGGTACTCATATTTCCGTAGTTGCGCTGTTCAATGATGAAAAATGCATTTGGCAGTTTGTCAATTTGTTACATGGTTCTCCACAAAGGATAAAATAGATAAATGCAGAAATATCTAGTGAAACTACGGCTCAAGATATTGAAATGTTCGAAACAAATTATCACTATTTGACTTATTATTTCGAAATACTTGGCGCTCTTCATATCTGTTAGTCGATATGTGATGGATTTTGTAAACTGGATTTATTTAATAAAATCAATTATTTTATGATCACATGAACGAAATTTCAACACGACTGAAAAGTTACGTGATCATCTCTTGTTATATCAATCTTTTCTCAAGATGTCCTGTCCCTTTCACATATTCACACGCACATTTCTCGTTTGTTTATTATAACGAATCCAAATTCTACTACTATTGGCCATTTAACCGACTACATATAAATATATTTACGGAATCATTTTAACAATTTATCAACATTAAGTACAATGTAGTTATCTCATTCTAAATATTGGTTGTACATATTCAGCATAAAGCCTGGGGTAGAAGTGTACCATCCCGAAAATTCAGAATAACTCGTTTTCGTAGGATGAACTTCTCTAACAAGTAGTATAAATTAATGCGTATATTTACTTATAACATAACTATTATCCATTAAAATTTCAAGGTGAACTGGGATCATTTAATATTTCGAAGTTTAAAGATAACATCACAATCCGAACTATCGAAAATTATTCTTTGTAACTGCATCCGTCTGTTCAGTTTGTACTATATAGAGTGCTTCTGTTCAATTGCGTATGGTATCCGAATCATAAACTAATCTCCTACAACTTATACGAGAACATTCTTACGTATGAAACTCTGTCTGAAGTGATGAATCAATCACTAGCGTCAACAATATATATTGGTGCTGAGTTCATAACTGTAATACAAAATCCAATTTCTCTTTAAAAAATGGACGATAATTATGAAGAAATAGATAGATGTGACCACAATATCGAATTGTGAGGAATAATATCGGAGTCATTTTTCACTGCTTTTTGGATACGGCATTAACGGAATTGAACAGTTTCAGTGATACTTTCTTCCCATGAAACGTTCACCAAATGAGTGTCAATGAATGATCCAATGGAAGCTAATATCTTCGGATAAAAAAATGATTTAACAAGAAATCATCTGAGAGGTTCTCCCAAATATTTCAGACTCGTGGAATAAAAATTCGGTGGCTGAGGGACAACCATCAACTTTACAATAGTCGACGAACCGTTGTCTGTCGATGTTGTCTCTTCTGATGATATTTGTTTGAAAAAAGTACACGGACGATCAGCTACACCATCTTTGTTGACATAAACTTTGTATGGTGGGCTCAAAATATCAAGAAATGCCGTTGGGCCTTCCAAACACGTTATCTCATGAAGATTATTATTTTTTGGTGTTAAAACTAGAGCGGGACTGCATGGTTGTGCTGTTATGGATGGATGTTTGTGCGCAGTCAATTGCTGTAGATGTTCCATTTTCCCAGGACTATTGGTCGTTGTATAGCTATCAATCTTTACAGTCCCTTGAATTACCTGGAACATTCATTCAACATTATTTTCGACTCATAAATCATCATGAATGTTATGAAAAAACTGTACACTCAAACATACCTTCAACAAACCGTACATTCCTGGATGATCATGTAATGGCAATGTTACACCTTTCTTCAATAAAAATATCGCAATAGTTATATCATGATTTTCGAAAACGTCTATGACGCACATTGGTGCTGAATTCTTTTCAACATGATCAAGCACTTTTTGGTCAACTTTAACATCGTCTGCTATGATGTTATTCATCAATCCGTGTAATTTATCAAAATTCTTCTGACATAATTTATAACCTGCATTCTCACATCCAGCAAATGTTTTCAATGCTTGTCGCCATAATACTTCGATTCGTGTAGACATTTCACACTTAATATAAAATGATTCCGATTGATCAAGTTTTTCCTAGTGAATAATGTTCGTACGAAAATATTTTTGTTTGAACAGGTGCAATTGAAACGATATATAGGTTATGATATGACTGTCGACTTCGATATTAATATGTAGGCAAATAAGATACTCTGAAGCCGGGTGAATTTGGTGAAATGCAGTTTGATAGTTAGCTGTATATTTAACCACATGTGACTGTGGAAATTAGATTCATTTGTGATTTATGGTTGTTTGTATCAACGTCCCCCTGATGATCGTTGATAACCTCTGTATTCAGATAGTTAGGTTTGTTGCTCCTTTCCACAATATTACATGCCGAGTTTGTTGACAAACTTTTGAAATTGATGGTATACTTTGTGTATACACTGCCTAAATTACTAATCTACACAAACGTATCTATTCCGTTTTCGGCATAACTTATAGATACGTAACATGCACATTAATGCGCAGACGGAACAATTTCGGAACTCCAATATGAAAACATTCTTCACGCTCATGTAAGTACTCTTTGTAGTATTCAAAAGTATTAGTCCGAGAGCTGGCTGACATTTTTGGGTAGGTGTTTGAACAACATAAAAATTATCCTATATAGTTCTCCTATCTCACCTGAGTAGGGAACTGCACACCTGGCGGGCAGGTAGGCTATCAAACTCGCCCCATGAATTTTCGAAAATGCAAATTTTTTTGCGCA
>JABMBR010004561.1:0-23633 GCA_018881525.1 Meteorus sp. PSUC_FEM 10030008
ATATATATATATCGGTTGCGAGACCATGGTCGAAGGTGTAAGTGAAAAAAAAGCTCTTTGGATAAGTTTGTGGATTCAGTAGTTTACTTCATAATACAAAAACATTGCGTTATAAAGTTGGGTGTGTTGGGTCTCACAAATATACACATTAAACACACTGACACTGATAAAGGATTGCAAGTAGTCGTCCCAGTGGACAAAGTCTCGACTTACTCACAAACGTTACATCACCAATGCCATACTACACAACGCCAACACCACTAAAGCAGATATTGAACGACTTAATCTTTTAATCCGCACGTCTACTCTACTCTATGTACCTCAACACACACCACACTAATAAAGATATGAGGATTTATGTGACGAACACATACAATCAATTAATCACACAGAATTTATTATCCTGAATAGAAGTTCATTTGCTTCAGTAATTTTTCATTATAATTTCATTGAAGTTCTTCTATTCAATGATGCTGATACACTGAACATTTCTTCATTGTTCTTATTTAATATTGATGAGTACATCAGAGAACAAAAAAGGATGAGTTCCATGTTGGCCCATTGATCTGCTCGAGGAAATAGTTTAAAGAACTATTTTCATTACAACACAAAATATTTACAAAAATTCCTTCAATATTATTCCAATATTCAATGCAATTATGAAATCACTGAAAATTCTCCTCATCAAATTGAGCAGCATCGAAATAAATTGATCGAACATTAATTACAGTTTCAAAATGAGTAACATCAAAGGACGATTTCTGCATGAGTTACATCACAAAATGAATTTACCAACCATAAATCAATTGGCGAAACTCGAATTTCCGGTCTATTACTCTCATCAATTTTACATTAGAACATGGCCAATACTCTGATACAACTTCAATTATTCAATTGATGATACCACTCGTCTGATCTCAATCAGACTGAATTATTGCAGTAATATCACAGAGCTATAACATTTCTATATTCCCACTCAATAATTATCTACAACTGTTGAACAGTGTTGCATTCAAAGCTGAATAAATATTTCTCGTATATCAATTACACCACACTCAACATTAGTACGATCTTCATCAAGACATCATGTACACGAACAGATGCAATATACAAGGGATGTTGAGGAAGAGCGAACAGTAGAGAAATGGAGAGCTAAATATCCAAAATCGAACATCGCCAGAGGCGCGTTTGTAGGTGCGTGTAGCATTTATGTTTCATGCTTACACCACTTTATCAAATATTTGTGTATGTATATTGTTTACAGTTCACATATACACGTTTGTCATTGCACATGTAACAGTAAATGCAACAGTAACGACAGCAAGTGCTGTATATACTGATACGCCAAGCGGGAATATTATTGCCATATGTGTAAATGCATACTCATATACATATGAAAGTAAAATCGAATCCGAGAGACGACAGGGGAAAAGGGGAGGGGGGTTGATACAGAGAATGGGGGAAATGAAAATGAAAAGCACGAGAGACGATGATAGAAATAGTTCTGGGGTACGTAGGGCAATTTTCGCGTAATTCGACAGGGCGTTATCGTCATAGCAACCCCTTGTCCACCCCTCCTTGGATAACTGCAGCCTGTTCAAACAACTCATACCGAATCTCGCGTACTCTTCTCATTCCTTCCTTCTCGCTGATTCCCGCACGGTCTCACACAACAAACTGCTCACTCAATCAGATACGCAACATCTTCCATCTATTTTTTGCATCTCCACTCATTTTTATTGTCCTTCAAATATCAAATTCAATATTTTCCTAATGTAGAGAGAAAAACGGCAACAAAATTGTTGTGATTTCCGAGTCATAGACATTATTATTTGTTTTTTTTTACTCTTCGGAAATGCTATGTCGAATTGAAATGAGAAACAGGAGGAGACAGATACAAATGGCAGCGTACAATCATCAGAATTATCCGTTGAGATACTGTGCGCGAGTATTCTCTAACATTTGGAAAGTTTCAATAACTATTTCAGGTGCTGAGAGATTTACATTTGATTCCATTGTAATCATGAAGCTTGTTAGAGAGGAGTTTCACGTTTGCTTTCATACAGTTCATCGCTGTATTCAGATATAGTTGTTTAGAGTGGGTATATGACGAAGGTATTTATCTTGATGGTGTATATACTATGGCTTAAATACATATATAGATGGGAGATGTCTTTGGTCCACCAAATTTCAACCCTGTCGCATTGTATGGAAACCTGGACAAACACTAACATGGTGAGGAGTCCAAGTGACATTGAATTGTTGTCCGTTTCACGTTGGCTGTTCACTGTCATGTCAAATGAACCTTTGGCCCATGTACATTGACAAATTGCTAACTATAAGTGTGTATGTATTTGAGAACTGTGCAGAGATTTGTTGAAAAACATTGATTGAAGCCTTTTTGATGTTCTACTTAGTTTTACCACAGATTTTCATCATTTTTGTCACTATATTTATTTCATATAATGAATGTATATCTGTTGAAAAAGGAATGATAAAATGGGGGAAATAATTATCACGATTTTGCGCGCCAGGGGATTGAAATTGTAATTGGAAACTGCAAAGTCCTGGGATTGCTTTCACACGCAGGGGTTTGAAATTAAACGACATTTTTTTTTTTCAGATGTACGACTGTGATCTCGGATTGAAAAGAAAAAATGTGAAATTTTCATGAAAGTATAACACATTTTCACCAATATAAAACCATCGAGTGGATTGTCGAATTTTTTGGTAGGATTCATCTGTAACTTGAAAAAAATTCATGAATGCATTGTCACATACTTTTTACAAATGTAATCAACGAGTAAAACACCACAGTTTGCTATTTCATATTGTATATTTCGATTTGCATTTTATTTGTGCAGTGGACAAAAAAAAATTGCAACTCAACAGAACGTGAATCTGAATTCCCTATGTGACAGCAGCAATATTGTCACAACGTCGACCAGTCTCTGTATTTGTGTTTATTCCAAATGCACAAGAGATATAAATCAACTGTGAGAGTTATAAACTGCGTATTGGAGATAGAGTAGAAGCAGAGCTTTGCTTAATTATAAAACCGATAAATTTATTCACCAAGACATGAAGGAGAGACATACTGAATCCTTGGACTGATAAATGAGCCACTGATCCACTAAAATACTCTTTACGCTTTACGCCATTCACTTCATCTCACTTTACCACCCCGTTGCTAACACTCACCCAAATTGCAATTGCGGCCTTTGAACATTTAATATTCACGTTCGTACAATGGTTTCTACTCCTTTAATTTTCGTCGCTCGTTTAGTTCCGTATAAACGCCATCAAAAATTAGCTTCACTACTCTTTTTTTTTTTTATCTACTTACACGAATGTACAATTCTCGATAGTATTGATGGATACTGCAAAAACCTTTTCACTTTATTTTATGTCGAGTTTTTTCATCGACACGAGTGGAAACGCAAATGGAAACAGACATCTGTATGTTTATTTAAATATGTAAAAAAAATATTTGAAGTATGATAAAAAAATATGGAATGAAAAAAAAAATGACGAGAGGTGTTATGACGAATTTATATTCCCTCGAGTCATGAGAAAATAAAAAAATATCGTCTCGTTACATTCTTCTCGTTCTTCATTTCTTTCCAACTCTTTTTCCTTCCCCTGTTATACCTTCACACATAGACACATAGAAATGTGTATTTATTATGTGTATATATGCGTACGAGGATTTGGTTCGAAGAGAGAGGCTCAAGGTAACCCGGCGATAGAATGAGAAATTCTGTGGAATAACACACGGCCTCTGTGTCGGAAATCTTAACCCATCCTCTCACCCATCATTTTCTCTTCTTCTCGCTTACTCTCACTCATGAAGTTGGCAAACTATCAGCAAACCTATCGCAAGGACAAATTTCCTCATCTAACTTTGCGCACCAAGATGAGATGATCGCTCAATGCCACCTCTATATAGTTCGCGTTGGGCAACAGAAAGAAAAGAGAGGGGGATGCGACACGCGCAATGCGATTTTTTTTCTCTATACATATACACACACTCCAATCCCTGAACAATTTTCTATCTGAGGAGAATTAATGGAGGAATTCTGGTAAAAAAGAACGAAGACGAAAAAGAACTTTTGCGCAAAGTCCAGAACCATTTTTTTCCACTCCTCCTCTCGTTTTTGCTTTATCTACTCTGACATGGAAGTCATTGACATCATGTACGTAAAGCGATTGTGGTGGAAAAATTGAAAAGTAAATTCTCAAAAATGATGAAGCAAAAATTTTGTTCTGATAGCTCGAACAAAAGTATGTCAACCAGTTTGAAATGTCATGCTTTGAAAAAGCATTTTTCAATTCTGGAACAAAAACATCGACTCTTCCACTCATTCAACATTCTTTTACATCATCTACGTGAAAAAGAATTTCAAGAAACTATCATAAAACCTGAAAGTTATGAGAGTTTGTAAATGAGCGTGTGAAGGTCGACGTACGTTCATCAAAACTTTGAATGCATTTTTCTTCAGAACTATATTTGTCAAAATGGCAGACATCATATCTCTAACACAAACGAACCGATTAAGTTTCAACAACTTTTATTCCATTCACATCGAAACTCTCCATCTCTCATACTAAATTCAAAATGATCCACCTGGACCTCTCTTCATTCTCATACATGAAATTTTAAAAAGTTGTTGAAATATTGAACATTCATTCTTTTCCTTCCCAACCTCCATCCCAATTACACGCAAATGGTACCTCATACAATTGACGGATCTCACTTCACCATAAAATAGTTCATAAATTCTCCAAAATTATTGAAAAAAATATTTCAATGCACTTTTCCCAGGCGAAAACGACCAAAACCGAACTTCCTCACATTCTAAAAAGCTCCAAACAAAAAATATGCCCAAAGCTTTTATCTACATACAACGCCATGATGTGACACCTCTGTCCCTTACCAAATACATTTCTATACCTTTTCATCCCTTATATACACACATCCACTGTCCAACGCCAACAATTTTCGGTTGCGCACCCCATCCAACACACATCAGTTGCCAGAATCGCGGTTAGTTCTCCACACTCACCTTCTCACCACACTCTCCCTCACCCTTATACCAACGAGCGGAGTGTCGTCGTCGTCGTCGTCGTGCAAAACCAACAGCTATAGCGACCAACGTGCCACACCGTATAAATTGCATCTCTCCCTCATCGTTTACCCTCTCGACACAAGCACAAACACCCATGTACATTCGTATAGGCATAAGACATAGACACACGACCGATAGCTATCAGATAGTATCTTAACCCCCTCACACATGTGTACTACATTCACGTATATATACTACACCTACCCCATAATAAAATGGCACATTATGCGGCGGCTGGGATCTCTGTATGCGCGTACAGGATTTTCCGTCCACCGACCTCAAATTGTGAGTTTGACTATACGGATGCTATCCGCGTGTCTCAGCACGATTTTTCATCCTCGCAATAACGAACGCTACGAGAATTTAAACACATCCTCTAATATACATATACATGTTGATATATATGTGTATGTACTAACACTAATGTTTAAGTTATTTTGAATTTTTCGATGCCTTATTAATATTAATGCAAGACATATTGTAAAAAGGAATTTGTAACGAGAGTTGAATTGAGTTAAGAATAAAAATCATGATAAAAAATAATACCCAAGTTCATTCTTTGATGTACTCTGTTCGATAAATAAATTAATGAATAAATATTCCAATCATTGACTTTGCGAAATAATATTACAATAATATTTCATCAAATTTCCACCAAATAATAATTCACAATTTTTAAATATATTCGTCATACACATTTATACAAATCAAAGCACAAAATATGAAAATATTAATTTAAAAACGCAAAAAGAATTTCTCATTAATTCCGTATCAAGAGAACAAATAATCACTAAAGCACTGTACACCCCTATCATTGAAGCGGAGAGATGGAAACAATATTATATAACAAAGTGATGAAAAGAAAGAGGAGAAATCGTGTTTAATGCGATGGAGTTTATCTCTAGCCGTATACACACATCTATGAGGGATGGATTTTCACGCGGATATTTCATGGGAATTACGTTGAGGTCTCCGGTTTCGAGTGATTATGCCGTATAATCTGTTGTATATATGGTGGTTTGAGAATGGACGACGGCATACAACACAAGTGTTGGTGGTAACATCGACGTGGTGCGAACAGGGTGAGTTGGACACTGTGAGGAGTGTGAGTAGGGTGTAAATGTGGGTGGTAGGTTGGTGCTGGTTGGGTATTTGTCACGGCCACGACGCGGTGTGTTTCACGGTGTCGGGTATACCGTGATATTCTCTGTTATCCGAAACACGGGGCTGTTATCCCACAGGACTTATCGTAGTGGCGGCGTCGCGCACGATGCCATCGGGAGAATTGTTATAGGGTGAGTTTGTGTGATACGAATATTCTACGTTTGTATATACATACACATACGCAATAGAGGCGTCACGCGAGAGTTTAGAGAAAGAGGGGAGAACCTGACGAGGTGAGAGAATATATATAGAGATGGATTGTAGATATAGTGTGTGACATTAATCACTTTACATCGCGATCCCACTGATCTCAGTAAATTTGTAATTAATTTCGAAATTGCTATAATCAGTGTTGACAGTTATTGGATAATGATAAATTGTCGAATCGACAATGAAATTATTTCTTAATTAGCGTCGATGGCGAATGAACTATCAATTATTTTTATGCACTTGAGATTGCTAAATATCTCGCGTGTATCACGTAAATTTTTCAATCACACATCGAAATTTGTCACAAGGAAAATTCAATTTGCTGATATACCGCAGAAAAAGAAGGGGACTCAGGTTTATTGGAGTAATGATAACCCACGCGTTATAAGAATAGCACACAGATGAGAAAAATCGGGTGAATTATTAAAAATAATTAATACCCGATGAAAATATCGAAGTGCATAATAAAAATGAATGATTCATGTGGTTCTAATGATCGTATGTTTATGTTAATACGCTCATGAATTTGGCCGCATATAAAGTCTAATAATCAGGACATTTAGGGAGACATTTGATGGCCCAGGGGAATCCCACACCCACAACATCCAACACGTCTGACACATGCCGGAAAGCCATGCCACTACACACTCAATATTGAAAGAAAGACAAGTTCAACACACATTCGTACGTTATACACACATAAAAACTCCCAAGTCTTTGGTAATATCTTTTTTATCGAGAATACGCCCCATCGAGTCCCCATCACCGCTGGGGGCGACAGTATTACAAGTAATTGTCGCCGTGGGGTGAGTTCAACCATCCTCTTACACTAGAAAACCCCCCTCGAGTTCTTTCTCTGTCCCTCAACAGCAGACGCGCAATGCGCGGACCCCCTGAGGCATCTAAAACACCCTCCATCTCGTCTCCGGTTCCGTCTCATCCCCTGTATCCATACAGTTACCTACTGGTGATTCCTTCTCTTCTCCATCCTCTCTATAAACTCGTCTTCATCATCTCACACCAACGATAGCAGTCAGGGCGGAGTTTTGTGCACAAACCCGCTCTCTTCACTAGAGTGAAGGCAACTTTCGTCTAACAAGTGGATGATTCACAAATCATCCCCAATTGCGCTGTACGCCAACGTCGCGAAATAGAATGAGAGAGAAATTGTAGTGGGAGTAGAGTGAAAGCGAGTGTTAAACTTTATTCGCGCCCGTATTCATCTGCGTTGGCAGTGAGATACGTTTTGCCTTCCCCTATATATTCACTCTCATCACGCCTACTCGACACTATATTATATGTAGATATATATATGTGTGTGTGGATGTATAGTAGAGTACTGTGAGAGATATGAGGGGACAAACTCAATCGTGACAAAGTTTACTGTGGGAAAATTAAGGTGGCAAGTGTGACTCACGATTTTCCAATGAGAGCAAATAAATGTGACATGTGTATACGTTTATTGAAAAGAAATGTGACAAGACGTATTCATGATTCGAAATGGGGAATTGATTGGGTTTATGTATATTGAGGGGGTGGATATTTGTGAAAGAATTTCCAACAGACAATTTTTTCCACTTTTTCTTTTTTATCCTGAATAATTTTATGAAATTTGTTGATAGCTAACAAATTTTGTTCTTACGTTGCTATATTTTTTTTCACTATAGAATTTAGATGAAAAATATTCTTATGAAGTGTGCATTTATTTTTCCAAGTCATTAGATCTCGAATTTTATTCATCACAATATGCTTCAACCTAAAAAAGAGGGAAGAAAAACAAATAACAGGAGGAAAATTTTTTCATCTTTCTTGTCTGATGATTAATCGAAAAGGCTGAACATCCTTGAGTGCTTGCAAATAGGTTTATATTACCAGCAATATTGTTTATGTGTATATAAAGCTATTGAAAGCTAAAGGGAAACACAACAAATGTCGATGAGTCAGCCAGAATATTTATTGTATGGTAAATTGTCTTTTAACAATCCTGTTTGTATACCGTAATAGAAATTTTTTTGCTGAATGATCATGGATAACTTGTCTTGTAAAATATCTTCTGACGTATATAAAGTTATCAATAGATTGAGAAATGGAGAATGAGAGAGCGAGCTATGAGGCAAAGAGAAAACTGGAAAAATCGTCCATAGATGTCTAGGGTCGTTCGGAAGTTGTGGATTGATCATGATAAAGTAAAATAGCTCTTGGTGACTCATTGCCATTGGTCGTGACTTTTGGATTTATATACGAGAGACTGAGGGATAACAGTGAGAGGGAAAAAAATGGGGGGGGGGGGGGGTAAAGAGAGACATATGTATATCTATACAAACGTGAGAAAGAAAAGAAATGAATTTTGTCGTGAAATTGTGAACGACGATGCTATCGCGACTGGATTGGCGGATGGTTGTAGATATAGAATCGAGGAATATATACGGGATAAATCAAAGTGTGGTACGGGGGATATAGAATTACGAGAGAGTAAGAGTAAAAACCGCGTCAACGCGCACCAAAGCGTAGACGTATATATATATAGAACGAGACGTGCCTGCACGACCAAGAATCCATGAGATCAAACTCGATAAGCTTCAAGAACAAATCCCCTGGGCTCTTTTGTCTTTTTATTTCTCTTTACCAATGTTCTTTTTTTTATTATTTCTCGTTTCATCATTCCCCTTTTTTATTTCTATTTGATAGTTTGTGTGTACTCGATGACATGGAATAAAAGTTGGAGTTGGTATATTGAAACCTTTGCCATGATATTTAACTGTGAGCAGAATGTAGCAGTGAATTTGTTACAATCAAGATTGGTAATTGAATATTTTTTTTATGTTATTGTGACACGCAATTGCAGGCGTTTTTAACAACTTTTAATTCGTGTCGTTTACATTAATGGGATCGTTTGTGCAATAATGTAAATAATCGATGAGTTGGAATGGTAAAGTTGGAAAATTAAAGTTACTCTGATCATGTTGTCATGATATTTTACTCTGGTGATAGTAATAAAAGTAGTGTTGGAATGAAGAATATTCTCAAATAAGATTTATAATTCAAAGTTATACTTTTATTATTTTTGTTTATTACTCCACGCTTCAAGACTTGAATCAAATAATTTATATAAATATGTGGTTGAGAGGAGAAAAAAAAAATTTATTCAAGTGTCTCATATTTTCTCATCAAACCAAACCCCAAGGATATTTCCCATATAATAAATGAGAAAAATATAATGTAATATATAAATCATTCCAATATATAAATTCAAACTCAACATCTACACCGTAATAATACAAATAAGAATGAACGAGCCACCAACTCAAAAGAATTATCTCAACTTTAATGAAATTCTTGCCATCCTCAATTCACCAACACTTGCGCAATGATTCCTCGTTTTTTCTACTCTCGCAGCAAAAGACAGACGGAAAAAAAGAAGAAAATAAAAAAAAATTAACGCGACTGAGATTGACTCGGAGATTACCCATTGGGGAATGAAAATAGCATCGTGTTTCGTGGATTTAAGTTCTCGTTATATAGTAATACGCCCACCTATCTCTATCGTTTGCCGCTCAGTGCAACCTAATGCACGAACACCCGATTCAGAACGAGAAATACCACAGATAACAGAATGGAAAATGTTCTCTCAAAGCTGAAACTTACCTACACACAGAACGAATGAAGATAGAGAGTAAAAGGATAAGAGCATTTGGGTATTCAGTGGAGAAAAAGAAAAATAATCCCATCTGAGGAATCTAAATTTGATACCAGTCCAAATTACTCGAATTAGAATAATTGATACTGAAACGAGACAGGATTTTACACTAAATTCCGAGAAATATTTCAATTTGTGAATTTAATATTCTCAATTCAAATCTTGATGATCATTTTCATGAGTCATACGTAAGAATCGTAAATTCTTGATTTACAAATTTCAATTTTGCATTTAGTTGATCATTTCCAATCTAAACTCACGAATTTTTCTACTTAAACGATGATTATAAACATCTCTGTATATTTTAGTATAATTTCCAATTCTCCACCCCCTTATTGAATATATGTGAAGATATATTACATATGCACTTGTGTATATGCACGCTGTGCATGTGAACTAATCGAAAATTCCTGAATGGGATGAGCGAGGGCTTGCAAGAAATTAGAGTAATCCGAAAATTCACCGAAGCGAGATTCTCCATTCCCTCTTACACCCCCATATACTCATATATTTATTCTTGGCTGAAGGCGAATACATGGTAGTATGTATTTGCCTCACTGCATATTTTCTTTAAGCTTCAGAAAATTCGGAGAAAAATTGCGCATCAAATAAATCCATGTGAATGCATTTGTTCCTCCAACTTCTCACGGTCTTTGATGTATTATTTCTTCCACTTGCTGAATTATTTTCAGTATTTTTCTCTCTCCTTATTCCATTCTCCGCGAATCATTGGAAAAATTTAGCAGGTAATTTAATAAAATTTAGGTAAAACCGATATCGATTAGACAATTTTAGTATACGGGCGAACAACGAGCTTTTGAAAACAGATCGTGAAATCCCTTCGAATTTATATATACATTGCACTCACTCATTATTTAACCATAAAACGAGTGTCATGTCGTTATTCATTCCATTATCCCTACAACTCTCACACTCTCATTTTCCACCCTTCACTATACTCTTCGTTTCTCTATAAATTACGAGCGTTCTACGTGTGAATGTGTACAGGATAAAACTCACAAACCCTAGGGAATAATGATGAAGCCCTCACTTTTTTTTACTATCAAAACCATTTTGTACATTTTGTATATCTGTATATTTGTGTAATATCACCAATTAGCAAGTTTTCCGCCAGTTTCTTTTCCTCATAATTGCTAAAAACTTCTTGGTCACACTCATTTATTTTGGGATTCAGTGCACGAACACGATAAACTCATGGATACTTACCCCATTCTATTAAATACTAAAGCGTGAAAAAGTATCTTTTTCTTTTATTTTAATATGACAATTTATTTTATTATTCATCCATAACATCTACATATTGTTTCAATTTTATTCCCTATAATTTTGCTCCCCCAAAACATTTCAATTATCAACTCGTCTTTGGCAATGCAATTTCATTTCTCCACAAGTTCATTCCCTTTTACTTCACTTTCTCTATCCTTCATCACTTCTTTATCGTTTTGTGAAACAAAACGATCTTCAACTTCATCAGTAGCAAGAAGAGTTTTTCCATCCCTTTACACATCAGAGAACTAAGGGTGAGTATCCTGATACAATACAACAGTAGTGTATATTCCAAGATGTATCCAAGCGTCAATTTCCTTGTCGTTTAACGTTTGATTGAGGGTGAAGGTAGGTAGAACGACGAGAGAATCTCGCGCTCTTTGTGTATATTCTCGTCATTGAATGAAAGGAACAAGTGAAATATATATCGAGAGAAAAGTGAGAAAGGTGATGAAACAACCTATGGATGATGGGTTAGGTGTGCCTGGCATTGCCATTTGGTTTCCTTGGTGACGCGCTCGAACGTGTCCGACGAAAAGAAAATAAAACAGCGAAAATAGAGGAAAAAAAAAATATTGTGAGTGAAGCAAAGTGAAACTCAACCGTCGTATTTCACGAACTGTTGTTTGTATTTCATATTGATACAGCATTGATACACTCGCCCTTTACATTTTGTCCGACAGGTCCCCCAAACCACTACAATATTTCATCCCCTTTTTATATTAATATAACTACATCATGTTCTACATTGAAATATTAAATCTGAACGAATATTTCAGCCACAAATGACAATGGATCACTTGATGATGGTTTCACTGCGTGATATGTATTTCAAATTCTGTCTTGATCGAGATAAAATGTTTATTTAAATGACGTCATTTCTACCATAGGAAAAATATTAAAAATCTCGAAACAAAATTACGAAAACATTTCTCGGTCAATTAGTTTCAATAATTCACTATCGAATACTTTGTGTTTATAAATGTACTGTGTACAGTTTCCCATGAGCGACGATATGCTCCCTTAACCCTCATCCCCCATTGTCATTTCATTCGTGCACACAAGAGAGCATTGATATATCCAATGCTGATGAAAGTACTTCGAAAAGCTTCTGTTATACACACCATTGTGACAATCATGTGTTTATTTTGTTCTGCATTGTTGCACTTGGGGCTGTGTTAATGGACACCTAGAAAGAATTATTTTGTCCTTCAATGTCACACACTATATATATTTATATGTGAATAGGTTTTAGGTAGGGTCAATCTCGCAATACCTTTTGCACCCTCGGTACAAAATGGGTAACTGACCCATCACCACTGTGTATATACTGGATACACTCGACCGCCTCTCCATTTTAGAAGAGGGACAGAGTAGACAGTGATTTTGTGTATGTGTAGATATATTTGATTGTTTATCTCTCAAACCTTTGTGTTTGAGATTGTTTGAAATTGACGCGGTGCATTCACAATTCTGTTATTGTTCAATTTTATCGCTTATTTACAGGTATGATGGATTAATGTATTGATGGGGATGGAATCATCCCCGAAGAAAAAAAATGAATCATGTTGGAGGATTGACACAATAATTGAACCGCAGTTATGTATGGATGAGTATTTTTGATAACACTGGTCTGCAACAAAAACCTCCTTCAAATTAGAGTATGATGAATAGAAGGACTTGAACATTATAAATTCAGATTAACTCCCCATTTTTTTGAGAGAACGAAAATTTTTTTCTGCAAACCAGAGTAATTTTTGTTGAAGTTATATTAACATGAAACAATGACCATCATCGTGATCATTTACTAACCAGCCAATGATGCCGTGATATAGAATTATAAATATCACCCATTAATATTTAAAACGTTTAGCGGGATGTAATTTCCGAAAAGTGAACATCTAATTGATTACATTTGGGGCTCACACCCCTTCGTGTGGCAGAAGAAGTAGATAAGGGATCGACGAGAGCGCTCGGACATATTGTTGATATCTATCCTTTTGTTTGATTTCCAACAGAATGATCTCCACTAAATTTCTTATAACTAATACGTTTGTGTCAATTACATTTTTGTTTACTGTCTTGCTTTCTCCCTTCTTTATGCCATGACCATTTAATTTATTTCTTTCTATTTTATTTGTACAGTTGGCTATCGATTCCATAATGAACTGTCAGAATAAAATGGGTTCGATGGACATTTTCAGGTCACTATCACGACCAATATATAATCACCTCTCACACCCATATCATCTCGATTGAATTACTACAAACAGAGCCTGTCAAATTGTTCATGAAATAATAAAATTGACGTGAACATTCCTCCCTTATTTTTTTTCTTTTCGGTGACACGTCTACAAGTAATTGCCATAAACTTCGAATTTCACGAGCAATAAAATTTTCATATGATATGTCGTCAACAGTTTGTGTGATTAACCAATGTGATTAAATGTGAGAATCGATTCCAAACTTCACAATCATCCAAGACTTTTACTCCTACACCATCTGTTTCAATACTCACCGGAACCCCAGCCAAACTCTGCCATGAGAATTCCAAGTCCGCCATGTATGGTGGAACTGGCACAGTGAATGATATTGCGTATGCATTGACAACACCATCTCTGACATAATACAACTCAGCATCGAGACCTGAAATGAATAACAAATTCAAATCAACAACTATGATTATTGCAAGAAATAATATCAAGTAAATATGCTCACATGTATTCTCATAAAATACATGAGAATTGTCATACAATAAAATAAAAAATTCTTCAATGAATAAAATATATAAAAGTATCTTCACGATTCGAGAATTGTTGTGAGAGAAAAATATTCAGGTGCACGTAAAAGTGAACTGGATTTTAAATTGATCCATGGAAATATATACAGATAAGCTTAGATATGTATTTGTATATCCACTCATGTTCTCCAGTATAGTCCAGAGAGCATCTTCACGTGTGACTACGCAATTCCATATATCACGACAATATACCGAATGTCGAGACTGGAGACATTCGAAAACGAATTGAGAAGTACTGGGGGTTTGCAAGCGTAGATATATTCATATATAGAAAGAAGTAGTCTAGGGTATCTCTTCAACTCTCGCGCTCACCGATAAGATACCTTTTAAGAGAGAAAAATATTTTCTACGTACAGAGAATGTGAGAAAAAAAAAATTTATGCATCTTTCACATGAAAATATTTATTTGTAGAAACTTCTGTTGGATTTGTATCAGAGTAAATAAGAGAAAAATATAGTCGAAGGGTGATATGCATGAAGAGTATAAGGATGAAACGGCAGTAAAAGTGGAAAAAAAAATAAGCGCGAAAGCGAGGAGAAAGCAATCGCTTGGTTACCTCTTCGACGTCGTCTCATCCATATTTTCCATTTTACAATATCGAAATGTCTACCTTGTTAAAGAGCTAGATCTGACACTCAAATAATTCCGTACGTCAATATCGATCCACCTCTTTTATTTCATTTGTTAGCTACTAAAATAAAAATCCAAAGAATACTCGACAACAAATTTTCCCGAAGTAGACCATCCCATTATATCCCACCTCACTAATTAAAACGTATACAAAACAAAAAACTAATCGACAAACTTTTTGTTTCACAATGGACTCCCTGATTGATAACAATCCCATAGAAACTCTCAATAGTTATAAACAATCGATCATTTCACAGGGAATATCGTGTGTCAGAGCCAATATAAAAATTTACCAAAGATCGAAAGGTTCACATATACATCGCACTGGTTGCAACAGGAAAAACCGTTAAAGAAAGCATATTATCCCTCTATATACCTATTCACTTTGCAATCCCTCTCGATCACTTAGGTCTCATGGGATATAAACATTTTTTTTTTCCATTCCGTCATTCTCGCGCCTCTCGCACTTCTCTCCACTGACAACGATCCCTTCAATGCCGGTAACAGGGTCTCTTCTATTTATATAGGTATATATATTGAAGAGATAGGACTCACTGTCCAATGTCATACCATTACCATCATCTAACTGAACGTACTATGAGTGCGCGCTAGATGTGGCACCCAGCGCTAAGTAGAAAATCGTGTCTGGCATATAAAGGACTTCTGCCACTGGCAGACGACGCCAACTGCTTTAATACGAGAACTGGGGTGTGTGCTACTACGCCACCATCGCCACCTTAAACATATTCTCCCTGGCATGAGCACCACCATCCGGGACACGACTGTTCAACCGAAACGCGCGAGCGCCAACGTTGATATTCTATCTCACTTTGCATTAACTCGACGCCCATAATGCTCATGCTCTCAAGACGCTCACTCTCGTTCAACATTATATAGAGGGTAGATGCGAAACTTTTGGGCAAAATCTCCGCGGCACGCTGTGCGACATGCTAATGAGATGAAATTAGCATTGCGCGAAGGGCACACTAATTCGAAGACAATGTACGCACGTGGCTTCGGGCCATACACAATTATTATATATCTGTATTATATTGTGAGATAAGCGGTGGGGATCTTAACTTCCTTAAACTGTTGGTGCTGCACTTTTATTTCAATTTATGAACAACAACGAGTTATATGTTATGTATATTAGTTCACTTGTCTCAAATTTAATCCGCATGTATTTGCCAACTAACTGTAACAAAAATTTTAATGTGTTGTAGATTGTTTTGAATTTGTATAATATGTACCTGATAATTATTAGTAGAGTTGATGCATGAATAATTAATTGATGATTATAAAGTTTGACATTTTAATTATTTGCTTGTGTATTTTCAGTATGAGAAAATATGAATATGAAGCATTTGAAAATTTATTTTAATTATATCGAGAATTATGGAGAAGTTTTTTCAATATTTAATTATTTTTGGCGGTGGCATCAAACAAAATTTTATTCCAGTGTCAAATACATCGTACATGGACATAAATAAAGTTTTCATAACAAAGACGAGTTTCGTATCCGCCTAATCTCTTACAAGAGGCTAAACGGATCTTTATACCGACATCCAGGAACACTCGCTGTCTTTCTCAGTTGTGTTATAGATGTTACACATATACACACATGTATAGTGCAACAAACGCCGGCGGGCTATGTTGAATGTAGTTCGATCGGGGTTAGGAGCCAAGGTAAATACATTAAGGATACAACATCCTGCGGGAGAACATCCTGTCTAGGGACGAGATTCGATGCGGCTCTGTGGGCTACTTACTTTCAGGGTGCTCTTGCGACGTCGACCAACCAAGGGACGGAAATTCAAGGGCTTGACAAGCTGCTTTTACCCTCGAAAAAGCATAGGAGCGCAAGAGCGAATCGAAACAAAGGAGAGAAAAAAACGAATTATTTCCTCCTCTTTTTTCCTATCGTTTTTCTCCTTTTTCACAATCTCTATTACCAATTTTTTATTCGCTCTGTTGATCACAGAATGTAATCACGTACTTTTTTATGTAATTATATTAAACAAAATCTACTTTATTACAGTTGACATTGTCTGTATTCAATTGGTTCAGTTTTTATCAATAATAAAATGGAAATTGTCATGAAATTTGTGAGCTCAACGAGTGGATTACCATCCATCACTCAATTCCATGTTGATTTCGGATCAATTCGTACGCTAACTCTGTCAATTTCCCATTAAATCTCATGCGAATTGTCATGTTATTTCATAAATTATTATTTTCAGATCGATTGTTTGGCCCGAGAAATATTTACTAACTCATATTCAAACATTTGATTCAATAAACTAAAAAATATTTAACTATTCGCAAATAAACTTTTTTTCATGAGTGTATGGTACACATACAATCGTGTTCCACTTTCATTTCGTGAAGAAGGAAAGAAACGAGTTTTGTACATAGAACTATTTGTCTTCACGACACTGAAAACCCGTCGTTGAACGTGAGGGGCTTTTCGAAACTCCATAACAATAGATAGTAGATGGGGGATGTACGGGTGTGTTTGCTGCACGGCTTGACCGTTTATCACGTTTGGAAAATCGAGAGAGTGTAAGTTTACCAACTTCACCAATTAATTTGAGGCCTTACAATTCTTTTTATTTATTTATTTTCATCGATTCTCAACAGACGAACGTATATACAATCCAACACTTACATCAGACAGTTTTAATCAAAGAGTGCTCGATCAGTTTGTTCCACTTAACGAAGTGCATCACATGCCACATTTTTGTTTCCTCTCACGTGTGTATTCTTCCATTTTGTGTCTTTTATATTACCTGTCTGTGCACACATTTCTCCAGGGTGCAACATCCCCATGCTCTTTGTACCACTTCATATTCGAGTTTTAGTATTGACTACACCCTCGAGCATAAAAGTGTGGTATATACTTACACAACTATTTCACAAAACAGCCAAACTTCCCTTCGCTACATATCGAAGTTAATAACAGTGGCGAACACTGTTTTTGTCACACGAAATTACAAATAATAATGATTTTTGTTTGTGTTAGTACATCTTTTCCATTTCCGTTTTTGCTTCAGATTCATAATCATGTCAAGATAATATCGGTCTATTGTTCACGTATATACAACTTAACTCGTTGTGATGAAAAGGAAAAAATTTCCAGTGAGTTTTTTGCCTCTCTTTACATAAATTTCTTCTCCTTTTTTGACGTAAAGTTCACACCGTGCAGTGAACACGAGAGACGACGATGAGTTTAGAGAGATGTGTTTGTCTTTAATTAAAATCAGCCCTGTTTCCCTTACACATATATACAAACACACAGACACGACTTACGCACTATGCTCAATTCTACTTTAGCTCGCTCGCATCAACTGTCAGTAGTATATATATGAATATAAACGTGGATGAGGAGAGAAGGCACTTTATTAAGTCAGCAGAGTTCTTAATATTCAATTATATCCGCGCGTTGCTTTTAATCAGGTGTACGCTTGTTATATATATTAAAAATTGTCTGTATCATCTGCTTTCACCAAAACATTATCACTATATACACCACAGAGTTCCATCCATCGTTGCCATAAATTTGTAGACTGGAACTAACATTTATGCAGATTTTATTTTATATGAATGGATGAATGAATGAATGAATGAATTAGTTAGATGAGAAAACAACCCGAGATTCTAGTAATTAACATTGGAGGAAGATTAAATGTAGAGTTGTTGACGATAAAAAGGATATTGTGCTGATGATTCATGCGTGCACATTATATTTATGCTGTATAATATGACGAGATAGAGGATGTTGAGATGATAAATATTGAAGACAGACTTGAAGCTGAATAGCTGCGACGTCAGCGTGCGCGAAAACAAATTCAGGAGTTGAGTTAATTATCGCATGGATTCTCCAACAAAACTTTTAAAATTATTTCCATTCTCGTTTTATATCTTTTACATTTTCTTATTTCTCGCTGTTGCAGGGATTCAATTCTACTTTGGACTCTCCTCTTCCTTCTTTTTCTCGCTTTTCTATTTTGTTTTCAACTGCAAACGAAAATAGTTTCTTCTATTGATAGCGTCGATAGAAAAATAGTTTGTAACACAACATTGAACGCTTTCAAATTTTTATCGTATCTTTCTTTTTTTTCATGTGTTATCACAATGTATGTGAGAATTATTTCAGTACAACTCTATCATTTCACTGCATAGAAGATAACGTTTGTTGAAATGCCTTGGTTATGTTGACGCTCAAGATATGGTGCAGTAAAACAGACCTAGAAACACTGACAGCTGTGAAAACAGGGTCTGAGAGAGGCGGAAGGAAACAAAAAGACCTGAAACTACTCGACGGCAAGCGCACGCGTTCACGATTTGTGTGTGCGGTTTCAACCAATTGTTTGTTCGCCTGTGTCTACCATCACCTTCAGTTAAGACAATGGAATATTTACCTTCTTTATTCTTCCTTATTTCTGTACAAAATGATGGGACAATTTCATGAAAAGACATAACACTTATCACCGAAATGTTCCAGTTGAAATTTTCACATTCGCGTTTATCAACAATAAAGTCTAAAATCCGAATAGAATTGAAATGAGAAAAAAATTCTGTGACGGAGAAAGAATTCAAGTGAAGTATTAAATTGCAGAAAATATTTGTACACTCAGTGACAATTGTATCGTGAGAATTCAGACTGTTCCATTTCATTCTCAACGAATAAAACTAACCAGTCATAATAGAACGATTATGAATAGTCTGCATTGCACAATAATAATCTCAAATATATAATTGAAACGTTCTATCTGTACTGTCACAAAAGCAGACACATTCAAACTGACAATAAAAGACTTCTCATGTAAATATGCTTACATATTTTTCATTTCTACATCGCACTATTATATCACTTCTTTTGCACTTGGCGTTCAAGTAATAAAGCCAAATGCAAAATGTAATTGCAAAATTATATCAAATACAAGTCATAATAGAGACTCTCGTTCAATGCAAGATGGATGCCGGAAAATAAGAAAAGGAGAAAAGAAAAAATTTACAACAAATGAAAAGAAGAAAAAAAAAGAAAAGAATGAAGTTGAAGAGATGAGAACTTCAACAATCTTTATGTACCTGGGCGTTGCTTAAATTATATATATGTAGATGGTTTCTGTCGTCAAGTTCTGGGAATGTGAATACAGGGATAGGAGGAAAATGAGACGACTGAGGGATGAAAAATGGGGAGAAAAGGTGATAAGACGGTTGAAAGAGAGTGGTGGTGTGTAAGAGGCAGAGAAATACTCCATGACGAGGACTGAAATGCGAACGGAATGAAATTAACGCTTCGACTTGCGATAGAGACGTTCAAGCCTTGAAATATAAACACATACATCTATACATATTCATTTTGATTCACTCTCAATGTCCTGGAATTATGCGTGTGATTTTTATTTAGCAGCGAAGTTAATTGATGTACTGCAAAGAAGACGGAATTGATTGAAATAGAATATTTCCAATTGATGTGACAATTTTAGATTCAATCGTTACTTCAACAGATGATAATTGGATGTGATCAAGTAATGGATTTGGGGTTTGATAATTTCTTTGTCAATTGTGAGAAGAGATGGTAAAATATGATTGTAGAATATCAGTCTTGGAATTTATCAAGGATTGTTCGTTATTCTGTCGTATGGCTTGGTAAAAATCATAAATTCTGGATGATTCGAGTAGCTCAATGTGTGACGTAATCATTAATTATTGAAAGTGATTTGTGAGTGATCATGTCATTCACTTGAATTAATGTGTGTGTGGTGTATTTATGTTATGTTAAAATGTATATAGGGGATAAATTTTGTGTGAGCTCTTACAGAATAGGTACTTATTCCGGGTACTTACTCCGAGCGCTTGAGAGGTAGCAATACTTATACTACACCTCTTTCAGACTCGTCGTCGTCGCTATCAACCAACAGCTCGACACGATGGTTTTTAGCGCCATGCAAACTCGATTACGTTGCCTTCGATCTTCTACTTTGCCCACCTTTTTCCTGCATTCTTTTCCACTTTTTTTCCTCTGTTCTTTCACATTTTCTTTTTTTTTTATATTCTTTTCCTATCACCCACTGCCATATAGCATCGATGCTCGCACACTCTTTTATTATATTTTCAATATCTCTGCGAAAAAATTTGCCAGGCCTGATTGGAAATTTAAAAGCACAAACTGTGCTGATAGAATAAAAAATTAATGAAGATGTTCGCACAGTGAGAGGAAAAAATGAGAGAAATATCCAAGCGCGGGCATTTTTTATTCAATAAAAAAAATGCCTGATTAATTTATTCTCATCAATCCAATAATTTTTATGCATGAGAAAAAATTAGATTCTAATCCATTTATGAAAGAAAAACGTTTCCACTGAAATACAGAAAAGAACAGAACATTTTTTGTTCATTTTACTTTCCATCTTCTTCTATTTCTGCAGAATTTTTTCCTATAACTATCGTTATTGTTTTCATACCAATGAAATTTTAGTTATTCCATCGTCGTTTTATCAACAACATTGCCCATAGTTTCTTAATTGGGAATTCGTCGCCAATCACGTGCGTCAGACGGGTGAAAGCGTGCTCAGTCACATCAAGCATTGCGCCCTTCTGCACGCGCAAAGGAATTTTTTTATTGAAACTCATCGTTTAGCGCGTCTTATTCATTCACCAATAATAACCGTAAATAATAAAAAAAAACATAATTATACCTCACGCACTATCTGTGCATTAAACCAGTGAAAGAGAAAAATCACAACAGCTTACGAACGAGCTTTTGTGGACGCGCACGTACTATTCAATATTTATTAACTCGTTCGTGGGCATCCAGCGAAATAAAAAAAAGTACATAATGAAATTATCAATTCAGTATCTCACTGACTAAAAATAACAAAAAATAAATACGCAATTTTTTTTTTAATGTAATTCTGTTCCATCCCTTTTTTTTACTTCTCACCGCACACCATCATGGGTAATCGCATATTTTAATTAAATTTACAATCACGCAATGCACCATGTACGTCATTCGAAATATTTCAATGAAATTCGTTCAATCGAGGGATATTTTTTTTCATGTCAATTAAAATCTGTATGAAAATAAATAAAATTCCTCGGTAAATCGACTGATAAATAATATTTCATATAATTTGAAATACTACTGAGACACGAACAGACAAGCAATAAAGGAAACAAGGAAAACAGACGAAGTGAGAGAGGAAGCAAAAGCGAGAGTAAGCAAATGTTAAAACAAAAGAGATACACAGCTATATAAACTCGTTGCTGCAAGTTTATGTCGTCACGGCGTGATAAACTCTCAAATGTGATTTGCATTAAGCAGATATTATGCAGACGCTCTCATAAAGGGAAGCGCAGGGTGAGAAAGAGAGAGGATGGATGGCTACATATTACGCGAGTTATCGCTGTAGTTGTGCACATCGTTACACCTGTAATTGTCCTCTGCATTTGCATTCCCAAGTGCAAAGCGGCTGATAATAATAATTTAAATACGCATGTATTTGTGTATATAATGCCACTGCCATTTTATTCTCATCCAATTTTATTGGGCAGAGACAAAATGACAGGGATTGCAAAAAAATCACCAAGCAAATTTTTTTCACCATTATTTCTTCCAACAAATTGATGGAAAATGACAACTGATGAATTCAACATCCCAAAAATTCGCAACAATGAACAAATATTAAATGAGTCTCAATCAAATGTTTCAAATCATTTTTCAAATTGTTAAACTGTCATTTTCCAATTGCCACTTTTCAATCTTCCTTCATAGCAACAAATATATTTATTCATTCACATACAAATATTAGAATGCATCGGTTTATTGATTTTCGTTTCGTGTATCAATTTCCCTCAGTAAACGAGACCATTTGGTGCAGTCGTTGCGCACGCTCTGGTTGTTGAATCGCTTTGGGCCAAAGAGAAGCTTGAGTAAGCGATCGATAATTGATATGCCATGATGGGCACTAACGCGAATAAACTACCTCTCCACCCGGCCTCATCTCTCGTGCAACGAACCCGTACCTCTTACTATTCACATTGATGCGCAGCATATCCTCCACCTCCATCATTCTATATCCAAAATGCACATTGAGTTCGACATATCCCATGTTGATAACAAACACGATTAATTGCAACTATTAAAAAGGATTCTGAATATTAATAAACACAAGCTGGATGAAAATTAAATGAATTTATGTACAGAGAGAAATATCATGTTTGTATTTATCCACGCGAATAATCAATGTTTTATAAAACATGACAATAATATTTGCTGTTGATAATAAACAAATATGTTTGAAAGCTGAGGGATTGAATGAGAATTAAATGAATATCAGGTAGAGATCCAGTGCCAAATCGAATTCCTCCATAATTTACTTCACTCCCCAGACAAAAAATTTTATTTTTCTCCTCTCAAATCTGAAAGACTTTAATTATTCCAATGAATGAATAGTTAGCAAGAATGAGATGAGCCCAAGGTATTTAAATGAAGTAAAATCCTGTGTATTTATTCATCTAAGTATACGCTAAAAGTTTTTCCATTTTTTTTTTTTCCAAAAATAAGTATGAAAATATAAAAGGGCAGAAAAATAAAAAAATAAATGAAATATACTAACAACAACGAAACAGGATCACAACCTTTCTCCACGATGGCTTTAGAAAGTTTTCGAAACACAGAACGCAAGTATATACAATATATATATATAT